>WBND01000891.1:232722-323540 GCA_013398595.1 Tychaedon coryphoeus
GAGGAGAGGAGAGGAGTTTTAATTCTGCAGTAACTACTGAAATCTTTTAAACCCCCAGTCTCATTTTCCACTTAGAATAAGAATTAATTTGTTAGTTTTCAGTTTTCTAAAAAACAGCAGAAATTCATTCACACACAAATCCTCCGCTGATTTGAAACTTTTATAGTAACACTAGAGGGCAGGAGAGCAGCTTTTAAACCCAAACTTGCAATTTCAACTTCATCTGGCTGAAGATGTGCTGAGGAACATCCTTTTCGTAAGGGAACAAAAGAGAAATGAGGTATTACTCCCCTTATAGACTACTTAAATCTGCTAAAAGTATTGTGATTTTATTACCACATACTAGCACAAGCAAGGTAGTGTCAATTTGAGCTAAAGAAATTAGTTTGCAATGAAATATCCTTTCATAAACACTCTTTAGACACAATCCAGCATCTCTTCATTCATTTCACTTGTACAATCTTTACTGGAAGATTTAGTTTTTTTTTTTTTTGTTTGTTTTATATATCCCAGTCAGTTTTAAAGAGTTCTTCAGATTCTCTGAGCTACCCTCCCCATCCATACGTTGAGGACCACCAGGTTCTGTTCTCACAACTAATTTCCTTGATAGTCAAGAGGAACTGCTCTTCTGGGTCAGAAATATTTCTGACTGCTGTACAAAGAAGATGTGAGAATGAGTGTCTTTGTACACAGTATTTCACAGAATCTCAGTGTGGTTGAGGTTTGCAGGCCATGGGGTCCAACCCCCAGTTCAAACAGGGCTGCTGGGAGCTGTTTGCCCAGGCCCATGTCCAGATGACTTTTGAGTATCTCCAGGGACAGAGACTCCACAATCTCCCTGGGCAGCCTGTTCCAGTGGTCAGTTACCCTCACAGTAAAAACGTGTTCTCTGATTATCAGATGGACCCTCCTGATTTTCAGGCTGTGTCCACTGCCTCTGCTTAGCATTGTCCCACTGGGCACCAGTGACCACAGTATTTATTTATTTATAAGATGCAGAATCATGCACAACTATTTGTCAGAGCATCAGAGCATTTTTAAACGTGCAATCTGGCACTAAAATAAAGAAACCAAAACCAGTTTGGAACCTCAGATTAGAAACTTCTGCAGAAGCCAATGCTGTTTTAAAATGGGGGTGCATAGGACCCCCCTAAACAAGTCACAGGCTCAACAATCAGTCATGGGAAAAAGCATGCTCAAGTCTCAGTCCTAAACAACACAGGTGTCTAGGGATGTAAAATAAAGAGGGGATTCACACCAAGAGCACAAATCTGTCAAAATGCAAATGTGATTATGCAAAATACCAAAAGCACCTGCAAGAATAGTCATCACGATTTATCTCATATCTAGATAGCATGAGAGATGTTGTCTGCTTGTCGTGGGAACATGTTCTGGTTTTTTTTTCTTTTTGCTAAAAGGTTTCCATGAAATGGTAAAGTGCTTCTCTGTCAGGCATGCTGATGAAACAGCAATGACAAGATTTTAAAAACAGCTTCAACAGCAGTGATAGGAGATAGAAGATGAATTTTAGAGGTTAATGACAGAGAAAACATTAAACATGGGGGTGGAAAAAAAGTGCAAGCAAAACTTACCCAAAGATGCTACAGAACTGCTTTTCAAGGAAATCAAAAGTATACATATTTTAGCTATTTTCTGTTTCACATGGATTGTTTCTTATGCAGCCATTGATTAAATTTCTTTATGGAATTGAAGGATACAAGTGCCAAGCTATAACATCTCAGTATAAGAAAGCTGCATCTGTCTGGTACAGTGACGTGAGAAAAATGAGTTGTTCTCTGGATATGACTGTTTCAAATATTACATCTTAGCAACAGGATAATCAAAGTCCATATTTCTTTAAAAAGAAATGGCAACAACTAGATTTCATGTTAGCTAATCAGAAAATATATCATGGACCTTATCCATGCTGCTGATGAACCGCAGTGGTGAACAGTTCTCCTCACAGTTAAAGGAAATGAGTCACAGACTGTAGAGCTGCTCAAGCTGCAGCCCGTGCAAGATGTGCTGAGTCTCATAGGCAACAGCGATCACAGTACCCACTAACTCAGTGTCCTGAAGTCTAGAGAGCAAACTCTTAACCAAGCAGGCACTTCACCAGACTAGTTCCATATGGGTGTCATAATCATCCTACAGCAACTGAGGTAATACTTAAATATAACTACACTCCTACATGTGGAGAAATTCATTCAGGTGCTAGGGTAGACTCCATTAAAACACTTGCATTTGGATAACTATGAGTCAGGTGCTTAAGGTCTCATTCTAGTCAATAGAAATCTAGTTAACACAAACAACAGAGTCCAGAAAGCCAGTCAGCTCCCCCTAACACAGACACATGCTTGATCAGCCATATCATTGATATTGTGTCACTGACAACAGAAACTACCAGGAAAATGACAAAATCTAGAGTGATGGCAAAGCAAGCCCCCAGAACCTCATCTGCCACCTGGTACATCTAGCTCAGCTCACCACCTCTGACTACATAGATACCACAAGTCCTCTCAACAGAAATCTTGGGAAAATGAGATGTAAACAAAATCTTAATGAAGCAGAAAATAACTCTTAGAGCTAAGTTTTACTTCAACACATACTCATACAATTTCTTTAAACGTAAATATGTTAACTGTAGTCAGTTAACATAGCTTTGTAATAAAAGTCACCTTTTGAGATGCAAATATTTATTTATTTCTCAGTGTTAACATTTATCCTGAAGGTGTTATATTTTATTGTGATCAACATGAAGAAGCAAAAGAAAATTGTGTTATCTTCATTTCTTTAAAAAATATTTCTCTTTTTTTCATTCCTGAGCAAGAAAGATGAAGCACCCTCAAATTCATCCTAGGTACTTCTGTTAGCTAAAATGGAGTAATATTGCATGAAGAAGAGAAATCAGCATGAAAGAGGCCACCCTTCTAAAATTTCTCTCTTGGAAAAAACAAAGCCAAATGTGATCTTGGTTGTTTTGATGCCATCAATAGGATTCACTCACCACCACTGCAATGAGTAAAAACCTGCTGCAGAGAGCAAATACCAAGATTCTTTGCTTTACAGCAACAGGTTTGCATCATCTAAATAACTGCAGGACAAAGAATGTTCTATGAGCAGCAAATCCACAAAGGCTGTTTTTTTATCCACTTACTCACATGGCTCCCAAATTTTTTGCCAAGCCTCAGCTCCTCTATCTCCATACTAACTCTAGTCTCTGTCCTCCCAGGTCCTTGAAGCCTTCTGACACAATCTCCAACTGCAATCCTGAGCCATACACATCTTCATTGGACTGCTGGCAGGCCACATGGAGCAGGGAACCTCTTAGTTGGAGCTGTAGCCTTCCTTGAGTGAAAAGGGGCACTGGTCTGTCCGTGTCTCTCCAATATCGACAATGACTTTCACAAAACTTGCAGAAAGTAACTCTGCTTTTGGAGACCTGTCAAACTTTCCTGACAGTGACTAACGGGATGAAAGATGCTTGGAAGAGGCAGGCCTGATTTACAGCAGTTGTGTAAGCCAAGCCAAAATAAGGAGGAAATTTAAATAAAAGCCCCACTTCAATTGTAGATTGTGTTTTTGACAGCTCATGCATCTCATCATGAGCAATCAAATAATAGAAGATCAGGTACAGAAATGTCAGGCTAATATGCCTAGAAGTAGAAGAGATGACACAATTTATGTAGGAAAAGGCAAGAATTCTGTAAGATAATTAAAGAATGCTGGTATAGAAGACAAGATAAAGCCAACTGCTTTATATCCTTCTCCCCTTCCATGCATGCCACAGGTATCCTCAGTTGATCAAGTTCAGTCCATTTCCTGAATCACCTTTTTTAGACCCATTGAAAATCAAAATAATACTTTTCTCCAAGTTTAGCCATGCTGCAGGCAGCTGAGGGAGAGTCACACCCCATGGGAGCAATTCACATACTCTGCCACTGTTAAGTGGGGATTGCCAAGGGCTGCCCCTTGGCAGGTCTGCAGTACTCATACACAACATTGGAAAAGAGCCCATATGGGTTTGGGGCTGCAGGGATGAAGAAGAAAAACTTCAGAACGAGGACAGTAGAAGGTCGCTCACTTTTTCCACTTACCTGAACAAAATAGCTGAGTTAGGAGCCGCCTCTGAAACCTTCCCGAAAGATTGACACCCGCTCCTGGGCTATTCCAGAGAGAACTTCTCCCACCTCCATACACACCTCCATTTCAGAGACC
Organism: Tychaedon coryphoeus; assembly: GCA_013398595.1. Classification (NCBI taxonomy): domain Eukaryota; kingdom Metazoa; phylum Chordata; class Aves; order Passeriformes; family Muscicapidae; genus Tychaedon; species Tychaedon coryphoeus. Next base: position 236,941 of record WBND01000891.1, read on the forward strand.
TCACTTCAGTTACAGAGCTCAAGCCAGAAACAAGGACACTTTCCAATATCAAAGAAGACTTTTTTCACATATTAACTGAAAGCGAACATGCTCACTTTTACTTGATCAAATTTACCTGGTCTGGTGGAAGGTGACCCTGCCTATGGCAGGGAGGTTGGAACTGGATGATCTTAAAAGTCCTCTCCAACCTGAATTGTTCTGTGATTCTATGAAACGTGCAAGCACCAAACTGACTTGGAAACAGTAATTTAAAAGCAGCAGGAAGAAGCTATGTGATAGCACCAGCACATATCATGTCTATAGGTATTTTTAGAGCAAAAGAAAGAAGATGTCTGAGAGCAGATAAAAATATAGGAACTTCCACAAAGTGAGAAAATCTTACTATGACTGTGGAGCCCTCCACTTCCTCTCGAGATTTAAGATACAAGATACTTGAATGCAAATTTGTAAATCAATTTGTTTTAACTGACTCTGCATACCCTCACCACTGTTAAAAGTATTATTAGGCAAAGCAGTAGGTATAACACCACTTAACCATCACAGTAGTTTTGCTCTCTACTGGTTTTGGATTTGAAAGAGAAACTTACGTATTACTTGAAACTACATAACATTCAAAATTTCCCCTGTTCACACCTAAAACAATTTTTAAGCCTCAACCACCAGTTCACAAAGATCTTGCTGTTCACAACATGATGTGTCAGCCCCATCTACTTTCCCACACACCTACATAACCCTCAGTGAAGGAGAAAACTATGGAGTCTGTCCATAAGACTGATGTCTTTGAATGGCCAGCTACTTCATGAGAGCTGATGTCAGACCAGCTTCCTGTTAGATGAACAGGACTGGAGCCCACCTGAGCAGAGCCCCTGGAGCTGCACTGCTGTGGCACCCCAGCATAGCTTAAGCGACCATTCCTCTGAGCTGCAGCCCCAGAAATAGCTCACTCAGGTGAGCTAAATTTTCAAGAAAACATGAAAAAGCAGCATGTAACACATCTCAGGGAGCAACAGGAGATGATGTACTCTGCTTTGACAATGTAAGAACTAGATAGATGCTAACAGAGAAATAACACTCTCTATGTGCATTTCCGTACCTGTTTCCTCCTGTTCATAGAGCATTCCCTGGACCACCCCAAAATCCCACAGATGACAGGTCCTCTCTGTGCTTCAGAGCAGCTCCTGGTGACCAAGGCTGTTCTTGACTGTCACCCATCCCCAACAAGAACATTTTCTTCTCTTCCAACCCCCACACTTCCTGTGCATCTTTTTTTTCTTCCCCAGCCAAGATTTCTATCTTAGTGGTTAGCACAAACTCCTAATTTTCATATTTTATTTAATTTTTTTGTTCTGCATTTCATGAAGTTTCAAACTCGGTTTCTCTACTGAGATATTTAAACTAAAAGACAGTAGATTCAGACTAGACTAGATATAAGGAAGAAACATTTTATGATGAGGGTGGTGAGGCACTGTAACAGGTTGCCCAGAGAAGTTGTGGATGCTCTTTTCCTGGAAATGTTCAAGCTCGGGTTGGATGGGGTTTTGAGCAATCTGATCTAGTGGAAAGTATCCCTGCCTTTGGCAGGAGGGTTAGAACTTGATGATCTTTGGAAGTCCTTTCCAACCCAAACCATTCTATGATTCTGTGATTTTCAAATTTATCTTGATCTCACTGAATTACTGCAGTTTGCTACCCAAATGTCTCACACTGAATAGAAGCCGCTGATCTCTGGTGAGTTATTATAACACCTGGTCTAAGAAGGAAATGTGCCACATAAGAAAAATCATGGGCTGCACCACTCAGCAGTTTCTAAATGTTATCATAATCTCTCTCAAACATCTTTTGTTGTACACAGAAAGACCAACAAGCTGATGAATATATATGATGTAATTTCCATATTGATTTAAAAAAGGTTTTTAAACCAATTAATGCAATGAGTGGAATGGTAGTACTCGTTACAAGCCACAAGTTTCTGAGAACTTAGGTACAAAAGCTTGATTGCATTCTGCCATGGAAGGTGTTTGCACACCCAGAAGCTGTATTTAGGGAAGTTGAGCATGATAATAACCCTCACTAGATAGCACTGTTGGATCCAAGGAAACCACTATTTCATGCATCAGTTTCTTCATTATGTGATCTCATGAGAAGATGAACAAGGATTTTGCTTTCCCCAAGATCCTGGTTACCAAAATATGAAAAAGTAGCAGATCCACAAATGCCGTTGAGTTAAAAAAAACAAACAAACAAACAAAAAAAACCACACACACAAAAAAAAACCCCCAAAAAACCCAACCAAACAACAAAAAAAAAACCCAAAAAAAACCCCCAAAAAATTATGCTTTACAGCAGGCACAAATATCTACCATCTGCAGCACACGCACTCAATGGCACCAGAGAAGAATTGGCTCCTAAAAGGTGACATGGTGTGAGGTGAAAAGCTGACCTAACTAAAAACTGGAGGAAATCACTGAAATCAAACAGTTTTATATCAAAGTGCAGATACTGCCAATAATTCAATAGAGGGCACATAGATCCATTTTTCTCAAACAGAGAATGTTTGCTTGTGACCAGCTGCCACCTTTGTGGCCTTCTCCAACCTGTAACCCTGACACTAGTCTTCCTTCTCCATCGAAGCAAACACAGGTGATTCTTCTTGTCCCATGCATTCCTGCTCCAAGATGTATTGGCCAACACTTGAATTACCTCAAATCAGGCACTTTAATGGTTCACATTACTTGGGTGCAGTAGTGAGAGCTGACACATTTCAGCAGTGTCCTAGTGGGTGATTCCCTAAACTGTGCGACACCAAAAATGCCTGGGAGATGCAGGACTCATAGAAAACCTCCTGACACATCATCCACCATCCCTGCAAAGTCCTGAGGGAACATTTCCACCACAAGGCTGCAGCAGCCGAAGGGGGCTCTCAGGACAATCGATCTCTAGAGGAGCCCTGGCACAGACGATCCCGGAATCAATCCCGGGCTGTGCAGATATGGAAGGGACCCTCAGGACCATCGAGTCCAGCCCCCGGCCCTGCACAGCGCCTTCCCTGGAGCCACACCCTGTCCCTGAGAGCGCTGTCCAAAACTTCCTGAGCTCTGTCAGGCTGGTGCTGTGACCACTTCCCTGAGGAGCCTGTTCCAGCGCCCAGCCACTCTCTGGGTGAAGAATCTTTTCCTGATACCCAGCCTAAACCTCCCCTTACTCAGCTTGAGCCCATTCCCTCGGGTCCAATTCCACGGACAATCTTTCACTCTGAAATTGTGAAGAAGCTCCTCATCACGAATTTCTCTCTCTCCAGCATGGACTGTAGAGAAAAGTCCCAGGACATGTTTATTTAGGGGCGCGTGGCGGCAGGAGCCCGCGCGGGGGATGTCCCCGACGGCGCCAGCGCTCCCGGAACGCCGCGCTCGGGGCGCTGTTTCCGGGAGGGAGGAGAGAAGGCGGGGGGCGGGTTTGGGCGCTGCACCGGCGGGCGGCCCGCGGTCCCTCGGCGGCTCCGGCATCCAGAGCGGCGCGGCGGGAGGGACGATGAACCTGGAGCGGCTCAGGAAGCGAGTGCGGCACTACATCGACCAGGTGAGCGCCCAGCGGGAGCTGCTGGGGAAGGGGCGGCAGGCCCCCGGGTTTTGCCCGAGGAAAAACCGCTCTCGGCGTGGAGTCTGCAGAGAGGGAGGCCGGGGCGGGGCGGGAAGCGGTGCTGGCCTCTGCAACGCGGAGAGGGAGTAATTTTGTAATTATGCCCTGTTTTCCCTGGAGGGGGAAGCAGCGGCGGTCAGAGAGGGTGCGGCGGGCCGGGAGCGCCGCCTGTGCGGTCTCCAGCGGGAGCCGGGGCCTCCCGGTGGGTTTTCCTGGCTTCTCCCTCGTGTGGAGAAGGAGGAGGGGAGCCGCCGTGGGGCTGCTGTGCAGCCAAGGCGTCCTTGCAGGATCCCGCCCTCTCGGGTTGTGCAAGCTGGGCCGTACTTACCTAAGGCAGGGAGAAACGGCCTCTATTGCACCAGGGCAGGTTCAGCTTGGACATCAGAAAAAAAAAAAAAAAAATCTCTTCGCTGAATGGGTGATTAGGCATTGGAACTGACTTCGTAGGACAGTGGTGGAGTCACCCTTCTTGGAAGTGGGCATGGCACTTGGTGATATGGTTTAGTGAGTATGGTGGGTTCTGGCAAAGGTCGGACTTGATTATCTTGGATGTCTTTCCAACCTTAATGATTCTATGATCGTTACAAAGGGGCATGGATTCAGAGAAGTCAGGTTTAGATTTGATATTTAGGAAGAAATTCTTTGCTGTGAGGGTGGTGAGGGTGGGACTTGAAACAGGATGCCCAGAAGAGCTGTGGATGCCCCATCCTTGAAAGTGTTCAAGGCCTGGTTGGATGAGGCTTTGAGCAGCCTGGTCTAGTGGAAAGTATATCTGCCCCTGGCAGGTTGGATCTAGACAATCTTTAAGGTCTCTTCCGACCCAGACCATTCTGTGATTCTCTGCCTGGTGATTAAGCTGCCCATCACACTCCTGCAATGCTGCAGACGGCTCATAGGAGGGCAGGGTTGTTTTCATTTGTTGATGGATTCAGCAATTATGTTGCTGCAGGGCAAAAAAGAAAAAAAAACGACATAAGAGGAAAAAATGCATAAATAAATTAAGTTAAATGTAGCATCAAACTGCTCTTCTCTCCTTCCAGTTCAGACTTGGTGCAGGCATCACTGCTGAGAAAAGCACACCCCTTAAATCAGCTAAGGGATTTCTCTGTGTGGCCAGCAAGTCAGACTAAAAGGTTGATTAGGGACCTGAGCTAATTTGGTGGGTTTGATTGGTTTGGTTTCCTGTTCTCTTTGTGTTAAACTGTTTCACCAACCTGCTTTGCCACACAGCTGTATAGACAGCTGTGCACTTCTGAGGAAGGGGCATTAGGAGGAACATGAAGTTGCTTTTTTGGGCAATAATATGTCATCCTATAGTGCTGTAAAACTTCTCAATGGAAGTCATGCAGTGCCTTGTAGGCCAGAATTATACCTTTTGTTTGTGGTATTGAGATAATAATTTAAATCTCTTTTCTTGTAGACAGCTATTAAATGTGTGTGGGGTTTGTTTTTGGGTTTTTGTGGATTTTTCCCCCCTTGGGAGTGCTGATTGAAACCAAACTATTCTCTTGACAAATTTGCTGGATATTATAAATCTCCATCAAGTAGGAAATGTAGGAACACATAATAGAAGAGACCACTTAGGTCGTGAAGTGTAGTGCCTTCTGAGGATTGGGATAACATCAGTGTGTGCATTTCAGAACAGCCTGACAGACCTGTACTCCAAAAACATAAGAGTCTCTGAGGTTCCGAACAAACACCACAACTGCAATGAATGGTGCAGGAGAGGAGAGAAGCCATCAAGGCTTTCTTAGTCTTCAGAGAGTCACAGAATGGTTTGAGTTAGAAGGGACCATGTAGTTCCAACCCCCTGCCAGGGGCAGGGACACCTTCCACTGGACCAGGCTGCTCAGAGCTTCATCCAACCTGGCATTAAACACTTCCAGGGATGGGGCATCCACAGCTTATTTGGACAACCTGTTCCAGTGCCTCACCACCCTCCCAGCAAAGAACTTCCTCATGACATCTAAACCTACTTTCTTTCACTTTTATTCCAGTGCCCCTTGTCCTCTTGCTACATGATCTTGTAAAGTCTTACAAGTCCTTGCAACAGCAGGATATTTGTTAAATGTCCAGCATATCCTGGGAATCATATCACTTCACTGCATGGAATGGGATAAAAAGGAACAGCAAGAATTCCTGGTAGTCTTATTAGGAGGTAATCCCAGCAAGTTCTGTGGGATTTTGCCAAATCTGCTGGCTGGGTTAGTGCGATATACTTGCAAATTCTGCTTCTGTTTGGTCTCTGGTTGCCACCACTCTTAGCTATTTCATTCATTTCTGCAAACTGGACTCTCAAGAGTGAAAATGTGTATCCAAGGATAAGGGGAAATGCACGCAGACACTATGGATTTATGTGAATTGAAGCATCTTGACTGAAGAATGAACGTTTCTTGATCAGAGATGGTGCTGCTGAAGTTACCTGAACTAATTTTGGTGCTCTTTCTTCTAAAATGTAGCATTTTATTAAACTGGAGATGGGAATTCTTGCTACTTTTTCAGTGATGGCAATTCAACTAACGACCTATTGCCATACTTACACAGCACATAACTTTTGGTGAAAGATACCTGCATTTTATTGGAGATAAATTAACAACTCCAAATTACTTTTGGATATTCTTGGAGGTTACAGTATTGGCCCTTTAAAACTAGTTTTTGAAGTTACAAAGAGCTGGAACGTGAATCACCATTCATTAGGGAATACATGCACAAGATATTAAATCTGACTGATATACATTGTATTTCAAACTTATCCAGAAAAGCTAACCCCAAAGGAATGCTAATGATTTTTGTCATGCTTTTACAGCAACAGTATCAAAGTGCCCTGTTTTGGGCTGACAAAGTAGCTTCACTCTCTCATGGTAAGTGGTTGCTTTTTACATTGTATTTTATTAACCTCTTTCTAATAGTGTTCTCTTTTGGTGGAGTTATAGTGCTGCTTGGCCAAATGTTGACATTTTGAGTTTGGTTTAAGTGCAATTTTGTGATCTTTGGAATGCCGTTCTCCTAAACAGAGCAGAGCTCATCTTCCTTCCCTTTTGAATTTCGTGTTAAAATTCATGTTTGAACAAACCTTAAGGTTTACCTTTCTTAAGAAACAGTAAAACAAGAGCAAGAGACCATGGTGATTTCCTACATGAGTCAGGGTTGCCCTGGGTGACAAGTACAATGCAAGTTTACATTGGGAGGGAGTTGATGCTGTCCACAGCCACTGGCACTTACACTTCTTAAAGTGATTCCAGGGACTTGATACCACAAAGGCTTTGGTTGCCAGTAAGGAAGGAGAGCATTAAGCTGTGCTTCTGAGATTGCAACTCCAAGCTATGGAAGTCTAGTGCTTTCATTGTTGTGAGGGTCCCACTGATCTTTTTATTGAGAGAGATGTTTATGGATTGTTTTTTTCTGCCCTGTGTCCATGAGCAGGGTAATCTTCAACTGCTGCTTTTTAAATTTGCATCATTGTTGTCTCTTTCTCAAGACACATCTCTGTTATGACATTCTTTGTGTTCACTGTCCAGTGCACTATCTGAGGTCGTTAAAGTTAAGATCTGATTATCTCTTAATTTTTATCTCTCACTGACAGATACTGTAAGTAATTTATACATATTTGTGAATTAAATGGTGTAACTCAGTAGGATGCTAAAGCAGGGGGAAGATACTTCTCTAGTGAAGCAAAAATTAACATTCTGTATTAAAATGTTTGAGGCTATATTGTAAAGCAATGGTTAATAATTTTTTTTCTTTTGCTTTAGAGGAACCACAGGATATCTACTGGTTGGCCCAATGTCTTTACCTAACAGCTCAGTATCATAGGGCAGCACATGCCCTTCGATCACGGAAGCTGGATAAGGTAAGTCATTTTAGTCAGACATGCTGCTGTTCCCCCTCTTTTAAGGCTCTTCTGCTAACCACAGTGGCTTCTTCACCATCACAGGATTATGCTTATGAGAGAAGTAATTAAGAATTATTAGTTTATAGGGCCCTTTGTTCAGTCAATTAGGTTTAAAGCATTGTCCCCAGATAGGGTCACAGAAAAGAGAAGAGGTCCAAGGATGTAACTGCAGCAGGTATGGGAAGGTGGATTGTCACTTCAGATGTAGTTGTTTCAATTTTCCTTCCACTCTGATAATGAGTGGTAAAGACAAGAGTCAAGCAAGTCTCCTTTGGGAATTTAGTAGCAGAGAAAGTGTTACAGGCTCACTTGGTCAGGAAGGAGTTTTGGTGGTGCAAGGGATGAAGAAGCCATAGTACTGGAGAGACCAAAAGGGACTCCAGCAGTGTAAGCAAACACCTTTCTCTCTTTATAATTGATGTGCATGAAACTTCTCTTTCAGTTGTATGAGGCATGTCGCTACCTTGCAGCTAGATGTCATGTGAGTACATATTTTAACCCCTACTGGAAACAAACTAAACTAAATTAAAGACACATCTTGGCAAGTTTAGGTAACTGATAGGCAGTATAGATATATATGTTCTTTGGAACAACAGGTTTAAGTTTTCTGACAGTGTATTTCAGTTGGGTCACTGGAGGCACTAATCTGAAGAAATCCAATTGATAGTTTTTCCCAGGAAATACTCCTCTAATATTTTGTGGGCAAAAAATGTGAATCATTTTTGTCTCATGTCTTCATGGTTACACTTTTATTTGGTTGATTGTAATCTGACCAGAGGAGATGTGATTTATGGTTGTTTATAGTTAGCAGCTTTGTAATTCTGTATAAAATGTCACACATAAAATGTAAAATGCAGTGGTAAATGATGGTATTTTAATACCATACTTTCGTTAACTGTTTTTAGAACCATACCTGTTTCTCTGACTGCACAATGCTGAATAATACATTTTTCTGTACATGCTTTATTTTATAATTTTTGCATGTTTTTATAATTTTATCATTTTTGCATATTATAGATGACCAGTAAAGGAACTAACTGCAATTATAAAATGACAAATGGCCAAATAAGAAAATGCATGCATGAAAAACCTGCTGATAAACACTAGTTGTTATAACCTATGCCTTTGAAACATGATACTGTGTTTATTGGTGCTTTATTTACAAATTTTTCAAAACCTTGTTTTTTGCATGCACATGTTTGGTTAGTATGCTGCAAAAGAGCATCAACAGGCCTTGGATATTCTTGATATGGAGGAGCCAATCAACAAACGACTTTTTGAAAAGTACTTGAAGGATGAAAGTGGGTTGAAAGATTCTACCACAGACTGGGAAATGTCACAGTCCTCAGTAAGTGACATTATTTTAAAAAATATTTTTGTAGAAAAAAACCCTATGAAGTCAGAAAGTGATTTCACAGCTCTATGAATCTGAAACTGCATTAAAGCTTTCTTGTTGTGGGTAAACATTCTGTGTTAGCTCACCTGTGTGACAATAACTCAGTATGCAAAAATAAACAATGCTTTTCAACAACTTCTTATAAATTTTTTGCAGACACTTTGCAGGAACTTAATGATCTAGCATTGGTTTGTACAGTCTTTTAGCTCTTTCTTGATAAAGTATGCTTACATTTTTTTCAATTGGGCTGCAGGTTCTGAGATAACAAAGCTAATTTTTTTCCTCCTTCAATTATTTTTAGTGAAATACTTCATAGTCACTCAAGTGTTGTTCTCAGTGGGATATTCTTTGATCACATTTGTGAAAATTATGTGAGGTAAAGGTGAAATTTTTGAAGCTCAGTGAAAAAATTGTGTGTAAACACAATTTAAAGAGATTGGTATGATGTGTAGGCTAAAGAGTCTGTGAAGAGTCATTAGTTTCAGAGATACAAATTAAAATTTATTAGCTGAAATTACAGTGTAGGTGATTGACAGATGGCATTTTCCCTGTAAGAATGAAGTAGCAAAGTGGGTTGCATTGCTGATGTGAACTGATTTTGAATGCTGGTATGATGGGATTAGAGGACTGTTTAGTCTTGTGACAGAGTTGGGTAATGTCTTAACTTTCTCTTTTGCTGGCACTTTTGTGGCCTTCTGACTGAATCGAATACCCATCAAGGGAATTTGGAAAGAACATGTTAGTTAATAAACATTGTAACACAACTGGTAATTATGGGCTTTCACTGTTTTCTTTTCTGGAATATCTATGTTTTGGATTGAAAACAAGGATATATTTTTCTGTTCAGAACAGTTGAGTCCGTTGATTTGGCCTTTTTCATCTCTACTGTTGTCATTCTTGTCTTGTGTGAAATATGTGGTTTAATGGTCAGCTAAGAAGTGTAGTGCCTTTGGAAGTGACAATTTCTTTATGTTGGATATGAAGGGAATTCAGTATAATTAGGTTACAACTCAGTATCAGAGAGCTGGATGCCAGGATTAGGAAAGATAAACTCTGTCCTCCTGTTGTTTATTTCAAGCATGTGTTTGGCAGTAGGTAACCTGACAGAGCATTCTTTGGATTTTTCTTTGAGATAGTAGGGACAACTTTTTATTTAAAGATAGCATAGAAAACCAGGTTCTAACATACGCGAAATACTTTTTACTTTCCAGGGAGCACATTTGATTTGTGCTCAAAACTAAATTGCAAATACTGATTCAGTCTTTGACATCCAGTCCTGCTTTTCCACCAGATCAAGAGCTCTATATGCCTTTTACGAGGGAAGATCTATGATGCTTTGGATAACAGAACCCTGGCAACATACAGCTACAAAGAGGCCTTGAAGCTTGATGTTTACTGCTTTGAAGCATTTGATCTTCTAACATCGCACCATATGCTGACAGCACAGGAAGGTCTGGAGAGAAGTATTTCTCAAATATAAGTAAAATTTACCTGCTTTCTCAAGATGTGTTTTCCTAGATAAAAGTTAAGGCAATACAAGTTTCAGCGTATCTGTGCTGTTAAAGTCCTTGCAGTTGGAATGACCATCATAAAATCCTTTGCATCTCTTAAGTTCTTAAAATGTTGGATCTTGCTGTTTCTTCTGTAATATGACCACTTCAATGTTTTTTAATTCATATAGAAAAAGAACTCCTTGAATCTCTACCTCTTAATAGACAATGTACAGAAGAAGAACAGGAATTGCTTCACTTTTTATTTGAAAATAAATTGAAAAAGGTAAGTCCCGAAAATCTGGAGAATTTATTGAAAGTCTTGACATTGGGTGTAAATTTTCTTGGATCCCATTTATTCTGAACATTAAAATAAATCTGGAATTTTCTAATTTTTAAATTTTTTTGTGCAGTACATCTCACTTTATGCAGTAGTGTAACAGTTTTCTGTTAATTGTTTGCTGCTGCGGTGACAACTTCAAATTCTGATTTATGTTTTTGAAAATTTATTTATTGAGAAACTTGTGGGTGGGGAAAAAGAATGTTAATCATGTAGACAAAATGTCAGTTACCTGAAAATATTAGGCTATAACAACATAATTCCAGGCTATTCTTATCCAAAGATAAGGTGATAAAGAGCACTAAAAATATATATTGCTCAGTTTTAATTTCTACAGCCTACGTGAAACATATTGACTATGGCAAGCATCTTTTGTATTCTAAGCTTTTAAGTACATTTTAAAGAATAATTTTATAAATACAGGTTTTATGGACTTTCAGTTTAACAATAAAAATTTGAAGAACTTTAAAGCTTTTTAAATATTCTTTTAAGACTAAAAATATTAATATTTATACCATCTGATTTTTGCTTAGTTTTTGTTTAAATGTTGTTTTGTTTGTCTTTCAGTATAATAAACCCAGTGAAACACTGATTCCTGAATCAGTAGATGGTCTTCAGGAAAACTTGGATGTGGTAGTATCTTTAGCAGAAAGGCATTATTACAACTGTGACTTCAAAATGTGTTACAAGCTTACTTCAGTGTAAGTGTACAAAACAACTTTCAGTTTTTTTCCTCATATGGTGGAGTGTAATAATTATGCCTGGACTTACAGCAAATATTGTTGTACAATGGGTAAACATATGTAATAATTGGATATGTATTGCAATACATGTCGTGTTATATATGTCTCAAGTATTTAAAATGTGCAGTTTGTGTCTGGCAAGACATGGTATTTTTATAATACATATCAGAAGTATCCAAGGTAAAACTCAGCTCAGTCAGCACTGTGCTGAACCTCCCTTCATCCATCCTCTTCCTTATTCTGGTACTTTCAATTTTGTGTACTTCTACCTGCTTCTTGTTTGGCCTTCAGAATGAGCTGGTTTGAATTGGTTGGTTAGTTAGGAATTTTGATTTCTCTGGCCAATTAAGTTACAATGTTATTGATAATGATCAAAAGGTATTATTAATTTAAAAGCTAGAATGTTATTTCTAATTTTGATGGCCGAGTGTTGTGTATGGGCTGTTACCCAGCCCGGGCACGCACTGCTGCTTGGATCAGAGAGGTCAGAACACTACCATTGTTTGCTTCTCAGCTACTCTAAGTCTGGACTCATGGATGTGTTTCTGAATGCCACAGGAAACAAAATTTTACAACTGAGCTAAATGTGACCCCAAAGGCATACTGCTTGGTGTTAACCTCAGGAAATTGAGGACTGTTGCTTGAAAGTTGCTGTCAAATGCATAGAAAAGATGAACAGAAATGTTTTTGTTTGATGTCTGCTGGTTAAATTTGAAGTGACCTGCAAAACAAAAGCATTTTATTCTGATTTTCTAATTGTATATTCAACTTGAAAGAATTTTCTGTTATCCTCTTTTGTTTAGCTAAGTTAACTATTATATTTCTGGTCTGAAGAGAGCCTTTATTATGCTGCTAATAGTTGTCTTTAGTCAAAATAGTTTTCTAATGCCTAATGTGGTAATTAACTGGAACATTACATGCTATACAAGCAGTTTGCTTCTAACGCATTAAAGTTTTTGAAATGTGCATTACAGTTTTTTAACGTTTTTTTTTAGAGTGATGGAAAAAGATCCCTTCCATGCAAATTGTTTACCTGTACATATAGGGACACTTGTGGAGCTTAACAAAGCAAATGGTAAGGAACACAGCATTTAATACAACTTAACAGAAGGGTGTAGGGCTCCAATTTTAATAAAGAATTAAAGATGTCAAGAAACCCCCTTATGTACCATTTGCAAAATTACATGTATTTTTTCTCCTACCTGCTGTTTCAAGAGAGCAGTGGTAACTGGTAAAGAAAGGAATTTCAGAGCTAACAGCAGGATTGAGGGTTAGGAGGAAGTAGATGTGCAAAGAATTCATGGTCATGAGTGTTGCTATCTTTTAACCACTGGACTGTGTAGCCAGGAGGCCCATGAGCTACACTGCCTCATCCCTGTCATTGTGATTTCTGTTTCCAGGTGATCTTTGGACAGTATCTGGCTGTACTTTTCTGCTCAACAATAAAATATACTAAATTAAACTAGAAAGAGCTCTTCAGCAGTTGTGTATGGTTAGATGGACATGATTATTCTGTGATAGAAAAACTTCTAGACTCTCCTTGCCTTTGCTGTTGTGAAGGCCTCTCTTTAGTTCAAACAAATTAATAATCATGCAACACCTTCATTGGAATTACAGTAACATCTTACTTGCAGCTGGGGTGGCTTTTTCTCATTCCAGACTGCCTATAAATCAAGTGAGCAGCTTGAGTGTCTTTAAAATCAATTGGAAAATAGAATAAGGATCTTGTATGCTGTGCAGTCTTGGGATGGTGCATTATATACACGTAGGTCATTAGGTGTACTGGTACTTCTTGGTGATTAATGAATGTACCTCCCAGTTATTTTACAGTTAAGTAAATCTGAAAATAGGGCAAGTACTCTGATTTTTCTTCTAAATCTGCCTTGAGAAGCATTGGGTACAAAAGTTAAAATTTTGTAAGCCAGTTGTAATTTTTTTTTTTTTTCTGGAGCTGAGAGTTGATACAAAGTGCTCCAGGGCAATCTCATTGATTTAAGAGCTCTGTGCTCTGAAGAAATAGAAACTTTACATACTATAATGCTATTTCCTTTGAAATTGCATAGGCAATAGAATTGTTGTCGTGTAGCTGATTACTGCTGCTATTTTTAGAAAACCTCTAGTAAGTTATTCCAGTAAATAGAATTATTATTTTTACTAAAAAAGTAATCACTTGGAATTATTCCAAATAATATAATAATTTATTTACTTTTGTCCTATTTTCAGCATATTAATGCACAGGACTCTACTTTGAAATGGATCTAGCCAGTATGTTATTCCTTTTAGATGTAGGAAGTTGAATAGTGTTTTACCTTGACAAGGTACATTCAAGTGTAATATTACTGGCATTTATTTTAATGTTTGTTAATGACCTAAGTTGTTACAGAATTCTTAAAGGGTGGGAAGTAGAGCTGCTTATTTGTGTGCTGTGAAGACTTATGGGTTGTTTTGGTTGGGTTTTCTTTAGCTAATTGCTAAAACTATTTTGAGGCAGTTTGAAGCATTGCCACTAAAAGAAAACATTTTGTTCACTTGTTCATTTGTAATGTTAGATGTTCTGTATATTTTGTATGGAAGGCTAAAAGACTTGAAACATCTAAATGTTTTAGCACGTTATAATTTTCTTTTCTTGTTTCTTCCCACTATGTAGAGCTTTTCTATCTTTCTCACAAACTGGTGGACTTGTACCCAAATAATCCTGTAAGTTGTTCTAAATCTTTGTTGCCAGGTAGTTTCTTTTTTAGGTGAAAGTACATAAAAGTTGTAATGTATTAGTTGGAGCTACAGAATTAAAACTCTAGTTCTGGATGAAGACTGTAGAAATGGTTCACTCCTTTTATTTTCTCTGCATTGTAATTTCCTTACGCCAAGTTTTTTTTTGTAAAATTAAGTACCTGTAAAAGGTATTCAATGTGAGTTATTTACTTGGATTAATAATTTAAAACAAATGCTAAGTAATAAATGTCTACAAGTCTGAGCAACCTCTTGTTGATCACCTTCACAGTTAAAATTGTTTTTCTTTCATTTGATCTTAATTTTCTGTGCTGCAACTTGTACCCATTGCTTCCCGTGTTATCACTGCACCCCCGAAAAGAATCTGGCTCTACCATTAAATAATTGAGGAGAGCAGTAAGCTTTCCACTTAGCTCTCTTCATGAGACTGAGTAAGCTCCAGCTAGAAAGGTACATGCCAGCAGTTCTAGCTTGTATGTAATAGCAAATAATTTGAAGAGCTGACTGTGATTTCAGTGAAAATGTTCCTAACTTCTCTAATTATTATGTCTGCCTCTCTTTTGATGCTTCACTGAAATGAGTGTGATGTATCTAATAATATTCTATTTTGGTTTTGATGTGTAGGTGTCATGGTTTGCAGTAGGATGCTATTATCTCATGGTTGGCCACAAAAACGAACATGCTAGAAGATATCTCAGGTAATTTTTTTTTCTGTTTTCCTTAGTGAATCTGTTGCTTACTTGCTAAGTAAACGTTTGATGTTCATGATTACTTGTAAGCTCATAAAGAGAAGCCTCAATAAACTGGTTACTACTTAAATACTTTTGCTGCCACCCTTTTTTTTTGGTGTAGCAATTTAGACCTCATTTATGGAGATACCACATAAGTCTTCCTCATTTTTAAAGTATCTCTCTAGGCAGTCACCTTCCTGTTCTAGGCAGGTGGAGTCCCTGCAGTTGCTCGTGCTGCTGAGCTAACTACAGCTGTAGGTGATCAGGCCTCAGTTCTCAGTTGAGGGACACTCAGGCATTCTCCAGGTTCAGGTTTCATGTCTGAAAGGGACGAATTATATGCAAAATTCTGACATTTGGCTGTCCAGTTCTTTCTCTGCACAAGCAATTAGTAATTTAGACTTTTTAAATGCCTGATTATTATGAGTAAAATATTTAAATTCCTTACAAGTAGCACTGTGAAATTCTTCAAGTAGCAGTCCTGAGTGATATATTTGGTTTTGATGCTGAAATAAAAAACATCTTTAAATGTACAAACATCCCTAGACAGCAAGAAGGGATCTGTAGACATGTTGTAGAGAAAAATAAACAAACCAAAAACAACATACATCAATATTCAGAGTAGTTCTGGCAAAAGGGAGAAGAGGTCTGCTAAAAGTGAAATAGTAACAAAATGCTTAAATTTCTTGGAGAAGAATAATAGTTTAAAGCTAACAAGGCTAGGAAGAACTCTGGGCTACACAGTGGTTTCCAGAAAAGAAATTTGAAGACACAGTCAAATACCCACAGATCTTTGCTGTCATGGGTGGCAAGATACAAATGTTTGAATATGTAAAATTTTGTCTCAGAAGACAGAGAACAAATGGTTCTCTAGCATCTGTGATAAGAAATAACGAGTTTTACTGTGACAGACATAATTTAGATTACATGTTAGGAAAAAAAAGTTTTTAAGGATAGTTAAGCAATATGATAGAATACTTATGGCACATGTATCATCTCCATGTCAGAAGCTTTTAAGAAAAGACTGGACACGCTTGTTATGAGCTGTTTAGTTATGAATGCCCTTGCCTTCAGATTCAGAAAATAATCTGCTTCAGCTTTCTAATGTTCTTGTCAAGTCCACCTTTCTGTAAAGTCTCCAGGTTGATGTCTTGATGCTCAGGTTGCAGTTTTAAGCTCAGGACTTGAGGGACACTTTGTATACTCTGATTCACAGCCTGTGCATGTTACAAATGCTCATCTTTCTCAAGGCACAATTAGATGGCAAAATTTCAACCTAAGTGTTCCTTTGGTGTTTTCATATCCTGCTTCTTAAACTTGGATTTGACAGGATATATTTCTTTCAAAATGTATAGCTAGGATTTTGCAATGAGTTTTGAGTCACTACTAATGTTTTCTGTATTTTACTCAGTTCAGCTACTATATAATTATGTTCAGTAATACCAAATAATTTCTCCTGTCTGAACAGTAGCAGAAATAATAAAATCAATTCACAAGAATGTGTGATACTTCTAAGTGCTAAATAGTTTCAACTTTTAAAATGAAATATGTTTACTACTGGTCATTACAGACAATTGTCTTAATAGATACCCAACCATGTGGCATGGCATTGCTATCTAAGTATTCATCTGCACAGATGAAATTTAATTTCTGATGTGTTTGCTTGTGACTTGCTCTTGTTTTTAGCAAAGCTACTACACTGGAGCGAACCTACGGCCCTGCATGGATAGCATATGGACATTCATTTGCAGTGGAGAGTGAGCATGACCAAGCAATGGCTGCATACTTCACAGCTGCACAGCTCATGAAAGGGTCTGTACAAACATCATATTCGGGAAGATTCAAATGAATCCATAAGTAGTGTAGAATACTGACTTACATACCTTTAAACAGTAGCAATGCATTTGCAACAATTATCTGGTAGAGAACAAGAGAGAAAAAAATAGTTTCTCCCCAATAATTTAGCCATCTGCATTTAGCTGTATTATTTGTGATTACTGTTCTGATTTTATAAGTTCTAAAGTCAAGTTTTATGAATCTAAGGTAATCTAAGTTCTACCTGAATATCTTCTTAAATTTGTGAATCATGGTTGTCATACAAGCTCACATCTGCTATATAGTGATAGCTTGAACAGCTCTTTGTGCTGTAGAAGGGGGTTGTAAAATGAGTCGTGAACTAATTGTGTCATATTGCATATAAAACTATCATATTTGATTGTGGTTATTAGTAAATGTAATTCTGTTATCAATTACTTCTTCCATATTCTATTTGTAAATTAAATGTATGAATGAAATTAGGGGAAAAAACCATCAGAACTAAACTTAAATGCTGAGAAAATACATGTGATTGCAGTGCAGGTTACGATTACCTATTGGAGTTCAGTCTCTTGTTAAACAGAGATGTAAAGTCTTGTAAACTTCCCCTTAGGTTAACAGTCCATTTTAATCAGCTTTTACTTGGATGTACATAAACATATGCAAACAGTTGGCATGTCTTTAGAGTTTGTGACTCCATTCTTGACAACCACACAGAAACAAACATGCACTTTGTTTTATGGTTTTTAGATGTCATTTGCCGATGCTCTATATTGGACTGGAATATGGTTTGACCAACAACTCCAAGTTGGCCGAACGGTTTTTCAGCCAAGCTTTAAGCATTGCACCTGAAGATCCTTTTGTTATGCATGAAGTTGGAGTGGTAGCGTTTCAAAATGGAGAGTAAGCTTACAATATATGTTCAAATACTATCTTAAACGGCGATTGTTCTGGATTGTAATGTGCCAGTGTATCTACTAAAGTACTTATATTGGACTATAGTGTCTTTTCGTTATAGTTTATATGATATTCACCTTAAACCCTTGCTTTCTACATTATTTTTTCTTTGTTTAACATTGAACAAGAACAGAATTTAATGCTTGAGGAATATCCAGAGATTGATGCTATCTTCTGTGTGCCTGTCTTTGTTAGTTGAATGTCTGAAAAAGCATCTATCTGCACACATACTATAAAGTTTTGTACAGCAAAAGATTTTGTCAGGTCAGGAGGTTCCAAATATATTCTGGGGAAAAAAACCTAACCTATGTAAGAAGTGTTTAGTCAACGTATTTAGTTTTATTCTGGTTTTTTTTTGTTTGTTTTATTTTGTCTTGTTAGCTCTTAGGACCACAATGCAAAATATAGCCAAATTTAAATTACTGGGTTTTATATCTAATTTCACTCATATGATGAAATAATGTCGTAGAAATCTTGCTTGAATACTCATACTAGTTTTCTCATACTGCTAATGAAAACTAACTTACTTTTATTTCCCCCCACCCCTTCAATCCTTAGCTGGAAAACTGCAGAAAAGTGGTTCCTTGATGCACTGGAAAAAATCAAAGCTATTGGAAATGAGGTATTTATTCTAATAACATGCAAGGTCATAAATTTGTAAAACTCCAGCAAATCCTGTAATAGCTTGTGACAAAACAAAAAATGTTGTACTTGTCCTAAGATAAAAGTAATGCAGTATAAATTTTATTTTAAAACTGTCTTCAGTGCTCCTAGGCTGAGACTTTACATTACTTTTTCTAGTAAAGTAGAAAATAAAACTTGATGCAAACCAAACAAAACTTAACATCACTTTGAAGAAATATTATTGGCTTTGGGGAAGTGAAAAATAGAAAAATTAGTTACTGAATAAATGTTTTGAGTTTGTGGTTTTTTGTTAGGAGTTTAAAATGCTTGTATTTTTCTTGATCATAAACAAAATTCCCTAATCATTTGTATGTTGGTTTTGTTTTTCTAAAGTAGACAAAATTTAGTTACAGTCTAGGAAGCTGCAGTTATTTGAATTGTTGCATTATTTTGCAGGTAACAGTTGATAAGTGGGAGCCTTTATTGAACAACTTAGGACATGTCTGCAGAAAACTCAAGTAAGCAGAGAGTACTGGAGCTCCATTTCTCTATAGTGCTGCACAAATGTAGTTTTTCTCTCCTTTATATAAGGGTTGCATAACACATGAGAGCAGTGTAGAATTACCCTGTAAGAACAAGATTATCTAAATCAGCTTGTGAACATAACTACATTAATCCCCCCTTGTATCCTGTTTATTACACAAAAGTTAAAGCACTTAA
Source organism: Tychaedon coryphoeus (assembly GCA_013398595.1). NCBI lineage: Eukaryota > Metazoa > Chordata > Aves > Passeriformes > Muscicapidae > Tychaedon > Tychaedon coryphoeus. Next base: position 256,015 of record WBND01000891.1, read on the forward strand.
TGTAAAAGCCTTTTTTCAACTATTGATTCTTATTAGGGAATTAGTTGTAGGCTTTTAGATGCTTGTATGGGTGTGAATTTTAACTCTCCACTCTCCCAGTCCTCACATACTGAAATGTGTCCACTGATTTAATTAACATAAATGTGGGTTTGTGCCAATTATTGGCTTGGATTAGCACTTACTTTTTTTTACTGCAGAAAAATATTCAGTGGCATTATAACACAGCAAGGGAGTCTTCCTTTTTGTTTTTTAGAACAAAACTATTTAAAATTTCATTTCATGTTTCTATTTCATGAATAGAAAAAGTGCAAAGTACATATACAAGCTTTAACAGTTTTAACATAGAGATGTTTCCTCATTAATTACCTTAATCTGACTTTAACCAGTACTTTCTTTTGTTCAATCAATGCAATTTTTAAAAAATATTTTTAATGTTCAATTGTTCAATTGGTGTACACTGTAATTTTTGTTTCAAAGCTGCTAATGAGAATGTGATTATAGTAGATGAAAGCTGTACTTCTGCTTTGGCTTTGGTAGTAATTGCTTTGTGCTTGAATCGCCAATTAGTCTTCATTTTCATGATGAAATAAGGACGTATAACAGTTACTCCTTGTGCCAAGATCAAACAAAAGGCACTGTTTCTGAAATCTGTTCATGACTATAATTGCAGGGGGTTTTTTTCAAATACTTTTGTTTATAATTACTTTTGTCTTTTTTAAATTTTTACAGTAAGTTACTACATCATGCTTTGTACAACTTCTAGTATTTGCTCAAGTTCAGAAATCAAAGCTAAACTATTTTTGCTTGTAAACCTTGTAAACCATCTTCCAAGAAAATCAAGTTGAGAATCTAGGCAGCTGTACATATGCTTTGACATCGTTAAAACTCTGTAATAACTAATTTAGTAGTGTCTGTAATACATAGTATGGCTATTACAAAAAAACTTACTGGATATATGTCTACTCACTAGTATTATGTGGTTGAAATTTGGAAGCAGCATATTCAAATACAGTGGTAGTCAATTGAACATGTAAATACTATGAGTGAAAATGAAATTGAAATAATGTGAAAAGTTTATGCAGCAAGCAAATGGTTGCATAATTTTTCAGCCTCAGGTGTTACTTGATGCCCTCTACCAACTTCATGTGTTGCTCATTGTGTAATTTCATTATCACTTTAAGTGTTAAAATTTCTTGTGAACAGGTGATATCTATCTTTATTTTTAACAATGTAGAACTAGGATGTCAAATGTGACAATTTAATTTCTCAGAGTAATGCTGTCGTGTACATTTAATCCTTGTTTTATAAAATAACAAATGCAGTAATCAGCGTAATTAATAGATAATTTTCAAAGGCAGGTTGGTATTTGATAGATATCATGGATACGTGTAAACCTTCTTTTCTGATAGAGCATGTCGCAAAATGACAAAGCTACCAGTGTATGCAGCACTTAAGGGTTGAGAAATTTCTGCCCAGAGAGCTTTTCTCAGTTTGGGTAATGCGTGATATAGTCTCATACTGCTCCTTCTCTCCCTCGGGAAGCCAAATGAAAGCTACAGAAAGAAAGTCAGTGCTACAATGAGCAGCATTAAACATCTGAAGCAATTTATCATATCAAACAGCTAAGATCTCCAAATGGGACCTAGCTGTAGGCAGCTGTTGTGCAACATAAGGAGAACAATGATTTCTCAATTACACCGAGGAAGAAAATTGTCAATATCCATGAGTCTTTTGTACATTCCATTATTATGTTCAGAGTGTGAAGCAATAATTTTAAAGTTCTGGCACAATTGTGTTCTCCTTGCTAAGAAAAATACCTTCAGGGTACTGTAAAAACACCTTTCACCATGAAGCTTACTAATAGATCCCCTGTACTTAACCCTAACAGGAAGTATGAAGAAGCCCTGGAATACCATCGCCAGGCTCTGGTATTAATCCCTCAGAACGCTTCTACCTACTCTGCCATTGGCTACATACACAGCCTCATGGGCAATTTCGAAAGCGCCATTGACTATTTCCACACGGTGCGTAACCCGCTTCAGCTGAAGGGCTGGCCACAGATCCTCTTATTTACTGTTGCACTCTGGTTTGGGCTTAGAGCAGAGAAACAGCATTGTTTTTCCAGCCTCCAAATGAGGTTTCATTTTATAATCTTAATTTGTTTTTTAAATACTTCCAACCTAGAAATTTTACAGTAAGTAAACAGCAGCATATGTTATATCTCATGATATGTGAATGATTTCCTGTCTGTATATATGTTCTTTTCTGGTTTTGTTTTTGTGTTTTCCTTGCATACTACTTCAGCCAGTTCATATGATGGTGTTATTTTGGTTGTGCAATGTTTTGCTTTTACAGTGAAGACTATGCTTAGATAGCATAGTGGAACAACAAACCAACAAACGGAACCATTGCAGACTTAAGATGTAAATGTTTTTATTTGCTGCTAAATATTTTTTACTGTTTTTTTTTTTTTTAATAGGCCCTTGGTCTCAGGCGGGATGACACGTTTTCGGTCACAATGCTTGGACACTGCATAGAAATGTACATTGGTGATTCTGAAGCTTATATTGGTAAGTCTCTAACTTACATGTCTCTTAAAGGCATTGAGTCCTTTGAGAGAAGTGTTATTCTTATGTCAAGAAGGACTGCCTACCACTACCTAATTAACTCACAAAGTAGACGATGTTTTTGTTTGGGTTTTTTTGGTTGGTTTTTTTTAATGGCAAGGTGAGTCAGAACATAGCAGCAATTGCAGATGGCCACTGGTTTTTGTGAGCATCATGAGAGTAAACTCTCACCAGCATAAAGAAAGGAAACACTTTGTCATTAAAGGTGTTGATGACTTCTTGTATAAAAAATACTGATTTGTGGCATCTTAGATCACAAAGGGAATGGGGGAAAAATTAAACAGAGGTAAGGAGTTAGGAAATCAGAGCACTAATGCTAATGTTGTTGTAGAGCAAGGTATTTCCACCTTGTCAAAACTTGTCTCTGTGGAGACAGAATAGGTTCTTCTGACTCCAAAAATGCAGCTTTATATATGGTAAAAAAAAGGGCTTTGTAACAGTAATGCATTATATTGCCATAGGTTTAAATTTTTTATGAAAGTTTCTCTCTGCAAAAAACTTCTGTATTTTATTAGATTTCTGCTTCATTGAACGTAGTGATTTATCTGTAGTGAACACAGTTATGTCCTGTCAAGCATGTTAAGAAGGCTGAAGCCTTAAAAGTAAAAGTCATCTGTGTGCTCAAGTGCTTTTCCTGCAAATTTTTCACACAACTGAAACAGATGTTTCTTCTCAATATTGTCTTGCTCCATATGTAGTCATTTAACACATCTGGAAGAATCATGCAGCCATGTGATATGCATTAATGTGTGTAACTTGAACAAGAAAAAAAGCCCCTTGGAGAATTGGGTAGGGAATTGGAAATTACTTCTCAAAACAGACTTTTGAATCTGAGTTGTGCTCCTTGTATTGTGCTTTTTTGAGAAAGGAGGCTGCTGGATTTTTTCAGAACAACTCATTCAGCTTCAGTCATTAAGCAGCAGCAACTCCTTGATGGTCTGAAAGCAGAGAGTTATAGTAGTTTCTGAATGATAGCTTCTTTGAGATTACATTTTTGGGAGTATTCATTTGAAATAAACTAACGGTTTGTCTGTTTTCCTAGGAACAGAGATCAAAGACAAATTAAGATGTTATGACTTTGATGTACACACAGTGAAGACATTAAAGAACATAATTTCACCTCCCTGGGATTTCAGAGAATTTGACATAGAAAGACAAACACTGGATGAAAGCGGCATAGTAACATTAGAGACATCAAATCAAAGGAAAAGTACTGATACCAGTCGCCCATTGGAAGAATCATTTGAGATTGAAATGAATGAAAGTGATATGATGTTAGAAACATCGATGTCAGACCATAGCACGTGACCATAAATACTGGTAGAGAGCTCATTTTGTCTAACTGTAGTATGTTTGTTTTAACATTTTTGTTATGGTGTTGTACTCTCATGAATTTGCTATTTTTTATATGAATTCAAACTACTATGTACTTAACACCAACAGTTTTATTGTTCCTACTTTATAAATATTCCTTTCCTGATAGCACTGTCATGAATTCCATCAGAATCAAGAAGACCTCATTGCATTGATGCAGATCATACATAGTTTGAATCCATAGTATTGACTATTTTTCACATGCCTGTGCATTACTGAACATGAATTCAAGTTTTAGACACAACTGCACTTTGGAATTCAAGGGTATCAAGGGAGGAAAAGCTTGGGGAGGAGTCTGTATTTTTTCAGCAGTTGCACACACTCTCACTGTGGCAATCTGTTGGGTCCAGGTGATCCCATTGCTTTCCTACGAGGACCAGCACAGTAGCTTAGAGATGTTGGGTTCTGTCCCAGTGACAATGGGAATGGTGCTGTGGTTCCACAAAGGGAACTGGAGATGCCCGAATTTCCCTCCCATATGTTAGAAAATATGGATTGGACTTTGCATTGAGTGCAAAATTCAATACCAATCCCATATATTCTTAAACATGGGAAAATAAGGTGAACAAAAATGTTTTACTTTCTAGTTCTGAAACAATTCACCCAAAGTTATACATTCTCCTGAAAAACATAGTATGAGCCATGAGTTTTAAGTGAAAAAGTATCCAAGAAGAGTGTTGGAAAAATTAATCATTTAGGAAGCATGTGTATCTCCTGAGCAGAGTCAGGTCCCTCTTCAGCCCTCAAAGGGCTTTCTTTTCTTGGAACCTGATAATTGGGGTGTGGTGCAGGTGACTTCTTTGAGATAAACTGGGGATTTTTCCTGGACGCTCTGAAAGAATCTATAATGAATGAGTCTCAACAGCTGCTCTATTAGGCAGGTCTCTTCCTTTAAAGAATCTTTTGATAGTTATTTTTACATCTGTGTTTATATATCCTGAATGATTGTAACCAAGACTATCTCATGGATAATATAACAGCAAAGGCTTGTTGCTTTACACAGAAGGATATTGCAAGTAGATTCTCAAAGATTCTCAAGGAGCCAAACTCCTTTTTCTTTGTATCATTATTTTTAATACAGCATATGCAAGTCTAGTTTTCTAGTAAGACATCATGGCAATTTCTAAATTTCTAAGGTGGCAAAACAGTCTTCTAAAGAATCAGGCCTTTTGACTGCTGTCAGACATGGATATAAATCTTGCATTGTTTTCCTCTGTTACTAGTTTTTTTCATTGGCAAAATGGTTTTAAATATTGATAAAAGTTCATCTTTGTTCCTGCACTCCCCAGTTATGATATGATGCTGTGTCAGCTGTGATGGCAACACTGGTTTATGTTATTCCTGCCTGTAGCAATCTACTGTGCTACTTCCTCAGCTGTGGTAATACAAATCCTTGTGTGGTTACATTGTGCATGAAATCAGGGAACTGGAACAGCATTTTAAAATATTTTCTAGATCTGATTGATTCTCAGGTTCAAGGAGAACAAGCCACTGCTGTGTTACTTGTCATCAGTGGGGCAGAGTGGTTGGAGTGGGAGGAAACAGATAGATAGAAAAGTGAGAATGGGCACTGCTATAAGGACAGCCTATCATGACACTGTGCCTTGGCAGGTATCTGCTGGAGGTGTTTTGGCTGGCTATTGCTGACCTTTGTTTATTGGTATTAAAAATTACCTAGAAAGAAATGTATGCAACGTGTCCTAAATTGTGAAGGACTCTTCTGGATGTTAGAGGAATTCTTGATACGGCTTGGTTTGGCTTGGCTCCAAGCCTTTTAGGCAGCTACAGTTGGGTTAGAGCTTGTGAGCTGGTTCATGGTGCATGTCTCAGACAGAACTTTAGGGAAAGTTTTTCTCTCCTCGTTTATCATCTGTTCAATGTTTTGACCTGCTCTTGCTATGTCCAAATCCCTGCCTTTGTTTGGCAGCACCTGCTTGCTCTGGTCTTCTGCACCTCCCGTCACCTGTCCTGCTCCAGTCCTGCCCTTCCTAGATAGAGCTTGGTGCCTTTCTGGGTTATTATGACATTTACCCTGGCTCTAGTTAAATTGAGTCTTGTCCTCATGAGGACTTTGGTTATTAGTTTTGGCCTGACTTGACCTCAGATTCTTGATTTCTGCTGCAAGCCATTGCCATTGTCTCACTTGGCTTTGGCTGCTGGGTACAAGGGTCCACAACTGTCAGGTTGGGTGTCTTATAAATGTGCCCCCAAAAGAGACATTTTTACTCTTTCTCTTCCAATGATTAGTTTTGTCCCAGAGTGAGGAGATCTGAGTGTTGCCTTAAAGGTTTTCAGAACAAATAAGAAAACCCACAAGGTTTTTGTGCTACAAATGGCTCCAAAAATTTCTTCATAGGTACTGCTGCCTAAAAGATTTGAAAACTATTAACATGTTATCTCAATTGATTAGAGCCTGGTGCTAAATAATGCCAGTGTTGCAAGCTTAAACCCCATGTGGGCCATTCACTTAAGAGTCGACTCAATGGTCCTTGTGGGTGCCTTCTAACTCAGAATATTCAGCGATTTCAGTTTACTCAGCCTATGCCACCTACTTTTATTATTCCACATCAGATTATGTATTTCCTTCATGCTGTGGACAGCTGTTTGAGGACTATCAATGCAGCAGGATCTGAAGATTTGCAATGGCCCTGTGTATTCTGATTCAATTGCAGGCATTTTTGCTCCTTCTGTTTTGATAGCTCCAGACTGTCTGACTAGACTGTCTCCAGTCTGTCCTTAAATGTGTGATGTGTCCTTATTTTGGAGCTTGCTGTACCTCTGCCACCGATTATAGGAGATGTACCAACTCAAGATACTCTAACTCACACAGGAATTTCAAGAAACTTTTTGGATCTAGATACTGCAAAATTTGTTGATTGCAATCTAGGACTAAAAAGCCTTGCTCTGATTCATGTACTTAAAATAATCATGGAATCATAGAATGGAGTGGGTTAGAAAGGCCCTTAAAGATCCTGTAGTCCCAACCCTGCTGCCGTGGGCAGGGACACCTCCCTGCCGGGTTACTTAAGGCGCTGTCCAACCCGGCTTTGACCACTGCCAGGGATAGGCATCCACAATCTCCCTGCGCAACCTCTTCCAGTGCCTCACCATCCTCACAGTGAGTTTCTTGCCAACATCTAGCCTAAGTTCCCCTCCCTCAGTGTGTACCCACTCTCCCTTGTCCCAGCACCACAGTTCCTGAGGAAGCTAGGCACAAAGGGCCGGAGGCGTAATTTGGAATAGCTGTCGCTGCTGTGTGGCCCCAGTGACTGGGGCTGACGTGCACTGCCGAAGTGCAGGCACTGCCTGTTAATTATCACAGAACCTCCCTACAGGCACAAGACTTCTTGTATTACACAAGTAATGACTAATGGCCTTCTTTTCCCCACTGCTTTCTCCCCAGACTTTGGCTACCCCTCAGACGCTGCATCCAAAGATTGTGAATAACACACCGCTCTGTGTGTGCCCTTCCCGTGAGCTTAGGGCGAGGCCGTGCGGGGAGGGAAATGGGCACGTTTCTGACTCTTCTCCTGGCACCGGCACAGCGGGAGCCCGTGGGGTTGCAGGAGGGACAGGGACGGAGCCGCAGCGCCCGGCCAGGCCCGGCGGGGGAGCCCGCACCATCCCGCCAGCCCCGCGGCCGTTCCGTTCTCGCGAGGTTTGCGCCCGGCTGCGGGCGCGGCGGCTCCGAGCGCTCGGAGCGGGAGGCGGGGCCGGGGCCGGGGCTGGCGCCGGGCCGGGCCGGCGGCCGCCGCACGCGGCTCATGGACGCCCCGCTGCCGCAGGAGTCGCCGCGCCGCGACACGGACGCTCCGCCGAACCCGCCGCCGCCGGCTTCCCCGCCGTCCCCGCTGCCGCCGCCGCTTCACCCGGCGCCGGGGAAACAGCGGGAGGAGAAGAAAACGGCGCTGAGCAAAGTGAGGGGGCGCGAGCACGGCGCGGGGGCGGCTCCGGTGGGAGATGGGAGAGGATGGGGAGGGAGGCTGCAGTGAGGAGACAGACCCAGCTTGATCTCAGGAGGTTCGTGTGTTTATAACGGGTGTTTCTTCACCTCTAGAATGGGGATGTTCATTCCCTGGAGTATTGGGAGACCCCCAGCTTCAGCGCTGGAAATCATTTCACCTTTAATTGTGAAGTCAAGGCTGGCCATTGCTGTGGCAAAGCAGCTTCTGTCCAGGGCAAGAGCGTATCTCTCTTCTCCGTCTTTATTCTAGCACCTTTCAAATCATACTTGCAGGTTATAACAGGTTGTCCAGGGGTGTCACGGAGTCTCCCTGGCTGGAGACATTCAGAACCCACCTGGGCATGTTCCTGTGGCACCTGCTCTAGGTGACCCTGCCTTGGCAGGTGGTTGGACCAGAGATCCCTTCCAACCCTGGCAATTCTGTGAGTCTCTGAGTACTGTGAGGTTTGATTTATTCCCGGGTGGTTTTTTTAATTGGAAAACTGAAGCACTGAAAATGACTGTAACTCAGAGCTCAGTAAAGTTAAATTCAGATATTAAAGTACTCAGAAATTAAAACAGATTACCTGAAGCTTGATGGCCGTTTTACTGCTTTGTGTGCTGGCATCATTCAGCCAGAGGTTTCTACACAGTTTCCTGGCCTTTATTATTGATCAGTTTAGCTGGGTGAGGTGGGTTGACTCTAGGTGGCTGACCTCCAGCCAGGTGCTCTTGCACTCCTCTCAGCAAGACCCAGGAAGAAGGTGTGATGGAAAAAACAAAGTGTCATCGCAGGAAAAACTGACACAGCTGAGGGAGCATCTCATGGCAGCTTCCTAAAGCTTTCTCACAAAGGAAAATGGAGAGGCAGACACTGATACTTTCTCTCTGGTCGCCAGTGACAGGAGGGCGTGCAACTGTGTTTGGGGAGGTTTACATTGCATATAGAAAAAGATTCTTCACCCAGACAGTGATTGGAGCACTGGAACAGGCTCCCCGGGAAAATGGCCAGCACCAAGCCTGACAGAGTTCAAGAAGCACTTGGCCAGTGCCCTCAGGCACACACTGTGACTCTTGGGGCAGGGCCAGGAGTAGAACTTCAGTGGTCCATGTGGGTCCCTTCTAACTCAGGATGCAGTATGGTTCTAGCATGGAGAGGATTAATTTACTTAAGGGCTAATTTAAAATTAGAGAAGACTGTTGAGAAAAAAAAGATTGCAACTAAAACACTTTCCCACCTCCTCTCTTCCTTCCCAGGCTCAACCTCCTCTGCCTGGAAGCACTGCAGAAGGATGAGGAATGAGGGCTGTAGACAGGACATAATGGCTCCTCTCTGCTGCTCCTTCTTCCTCACACTCCTTCCCTCCTCTGGCATGGGGACCTGACATGGGACACAATGAGATACAATCCTTCATCAAGTGCTGCAGGAGTGGCCCTCCCACACGCTGCAGTTGTTCGTGACCTGCTGCAGCATGAGTCTCCTTCATGGCTGCAGGCCTGATTAACCTGATCCAGGGTGGGCTCCTCTGCAGAGGCTGCAGGACCCTTCAGGGCATCTCCACTTGCTGTAGCATGGGGTCCCCCATGAGCTGCAGGTGGATGTCTGCTCCACTGTGGTCCTTCATGGCCTGTGGGGGGACCATGTGTCTCACTATGATCTCCTTCAAGGGACTCTCTGCTTTGGCATTTGGAGCACCTCTTCCCCTCCTTCTCCTTTCCTTTTTTTCTGCAGGGCTGTGTCTTTAACTTTTTCCCCCCCTTACTCCTCTGTGTCACCCACTGCTGTGCTACCTTTTCCTGTCTATTCTGAAATACGTTTCCAGAGTCACCACCCCTTGGCTTACGGGGCTCAGCTGTGCCCTGGGGTGGACCCATTGGAGCTGGCTGCACTCAGGGCTGGGCCACCTCTCAGAGGCTGCCCTGAAACTCCTGCCAGGAGCAGCTGGACACAGAGACCTATTACACTAAAATACTGCTGTAGCAAACTTAAAAGCTAGTTTAAGTAATTTTTTAGAGATACTTCAAGATTTTTACATAATCAATATCTGTTTCTTAGGTTGATAGTTAAATTGTAATGGTTCTCAGGCTGTTTGTCAGAATATGTCATCCTACAGTTTTAAAACAATTACAGAAACTTGAGTCAGGGAATTTGTGCCGTCTGTGTCTACAGTATTTAGATCAAATGTAAGTCTCTATTTCTTTTTATATATGCAGGTGGTTATTCGAAGGCTTCCTCCTTGTCTAACCAAGGAGCAACTGGAGGAACAGCTGCATCCTCTACCTGCCCATGATTATTTTGAGTTTTGCACTGCTGATCCCAGGTGAGGATGAGCTGTTTCTGTAGGTTTTCAGGTGCTGAAAACCTAATCAAGGTATGTGGGACATTCCAAATCACATGTTTTTCCTCTTTTAATTTTTTTTTGTTGAGTTACTGTTGTGGCCTGCCTCAGAAGGTTCTTGTTACTAGATCCCTTGGGGCACATTGGTGTGAAACAGCACGGAATGATCAGTATTTGTAAATAAACAATGTAGGGTTTATTATAGAACAACTTGGTTGCAAAGGAAAACAGGCATGGAGCCATTTTGGTGGTTATTATCTGCAGTAATACAACATGAAAACATTGCAATATGAAAGTGCAACCGCATCACACAAGGACACAAACAAGGGGAAAGAAACAAAGAGGAAGAAAAGGCAAGAGTGTGAAGTGCAAAAGAAAGAAAAACAAAGTACAGGAGTGTGAGGATCTCACCACCGGGGTGTCCTGCCAGAAAGTTGCTGCACAGTCTTGGATCCAGATCTGGCAGGATGAGTGGAGGGGGAAGTCCTGACTAAGTGGTGGGGAGAAGATGACAGAACACACCATCTCTTGGGTTTATGCTCACTCAGGTTTGGGTGACTGTCAATCAGGTACCTCCCCAGGAGCAGGGAGCTTGATGTAAGAGTGTGGATCAGGGGACACCTCCTAAGACAGCACAGCTGCACAGCGCAGTCCAGTCAGTTGTGCCCCATTGTGTCCCATTGGAGATGAACATGCTCTGGTCACACAAGAATTCTCTGGCATTTCCTGGGGGGCAGGGGGAGCCCCACAGCCCAGTGGTTTGTGCCAGGAAGCACAATTTAGCATGACAAGGGGCACAATCCTCTCCACAGGATCCAGCTCCTATCTCACAGCCCATCGTTCATCCTGTGCCTTATCAGATCAGAGATTTAGCCATGACACAACTAAAAGTTCACCTATTCCATCTCAACCAAGCACCCTGGCATCTCCACAAAAGGGGGAAGGTTTTGATTAATTGTCCCTTAATAGTTCAGTCTACTACTTGAAATATTTCAGAAAGCTGGCTGCATATGCAGAGGCAATGGCATTCCTGCCCTTTTCCTTTACACTGGATGTTTTAAATTGGATTTTTTTTTTATATGAATAGGGCATAATGTAGTTTGAAACCCTGATGTTTCTTTTAACCTTCATTGGTAAACTGTTACAGCCTGCTTAATTGGCTGTGAGCAAGATTCAGCCTGGGGCAAACAATCACAGAATATTTTCACGAGTTCCATCTGATTTTAGTTTCTTTGTTTACCTGCATGGGTTTTTATGTGCTTCATACAATTTTTAAAATAATCTAGTTTTATTCATTTTTGTCTCATGCAAAAGTAAAAAGAAGAAATATTGGTTGATTTAAATTAAATCAGAATTGCTGGTGTAGTTATATAATTTACTCAGTATTACAGTGGTGAAATGCAATTCCCTTTTGAATAAATCAGTTTCCAGAAGAGAAATAAAACACCATGTATGCTCAATCTTCATATGTTCTGAAAAACTGGAGTATAAGATCCATCTTGTCATATCTTAGTGTGTCACCTCTCCACTGGCTTGAGATTCTTTCCACTGACTACAGAGGGATCCCGGCTCTATTGCTGACCAAATTTTGAAGTTAGGGGTTCTCTCAGAGTCAGTTTCACAATCAAGAAGAAATAAATGTTTGTTTAGAGAAATTATGACAGTTTCTGACCTAGGTAGTTGCACGTAAGTGCAGCAACATAATAGTAGGTACTTCAGTTTTTCTGTTAAAACCGCAAAGGATGTGAAGTGAGGAAAGAGAATTTATTCTGATTCCAAGTCTTTGTGGTGCCTGACATTGCTCTTCTGAACTTTGTCATCTCTGTTTCCAAATGGGCCTCTTTAGGGCTTCTGTCCCAGCTGTTCATTTGAAAGGGGAAAATACCAAAGGCAAACCAAAAATTTGAAGAGTGTCAGTTCTCACTGTGTTTAGATGCACAAATGCCAGTTCACAGTTTAAAAAATTCCGATTTTAATTTTCCAGAAAAGTTTGCGTAAGAACTTAGGGAGTCAGCCTCTTTAGGAAAGAGAAGGCACTGACAACAGTTGCATATACAAAATTTCATTTTCTTTCCTATGTGATGAAGTTTGTATTACCTAAAAATCTTGCTCTTCACTCGTTTAATTGCATCTATGGCAGGTTACCAATGAAAGATACTGTTTTTTCTCTCGTGCTGTTATTTGTCATGTCATTCTCTTCTGCCTTCACAAATCTAAATTCACTAAAAACCAAAAATCCATTTTGAGTTGGATTTTTCAGCATTAAGTGTTTTATACTCGCTCTTTTTATCTTCATCCTGCTTCTCAAAGGTTTTTTTTTCAGACAAAAGATGTATTTTTTTGTATGGCTACAGCTTCTTTCAGCAAGCTACACAGCTTACATGGGCATTTCACTGCCATTCTGCAGTGTTGGCTTGGCTGTTTATTTGTCTTTTGACTGGGTCAAGATCACCTTGCCTCTTTTGTCCCCTTTGTTCAAATGCTGACACATAACCATGTATATCTTTTTATGAGTCATTTCTTTACATTACCCACTCAGGAATATACAAAAAACTTTCAGAAAGTAGAAGTTTAATCAAGATTTATCTCAGTCTTCTCTTACCCAGCAGAGAATGCTTTTTGAGTATAAAGCATTGTATTGCCATACTCTGTTATGTTATGGATAGTTCACAAGATTTCAGCATACTCTGTGCATGTGTCTTCATGTCATTCCAGCTAATGGAAATCTACAGGAAAATCTACAGGACAAGGTGGGCATGCTTTCTCTGTCTTTCACTGAATAGCTTTTTTCTAGATCCTGTATCATGTGCATAGTGGCAAGCAATCCAGAGAATTCAATGATAATAAAAACATGTGAAGATAAAAAGAAATGTCATGTCACCCAGTGAGAAGGATTTGAAGAAGCTAATCAGTGAAGAGGATCTGTTTGTTGGAAAGGGAAAGGGGCATAGAGATGCTTTGATGCAGAAGCAGACAAGTTTCTTTAAGAGCTACAGCATCTCAGTTTAACACACCCTGTGTAACTACCTCACAGAAGTTTCTATAAGCTCAGTCAGATTTTAGAACTTGTCAGAAATTCATGCCATGAATGATGGATGTTGGAAATGGGTCAGGAGCAGTTAGACAAATACTTATTTAGACAAATATTTATCTATGAAAACCTGTTAAACACAAGGTACAAGTTTGGTATTACAAGGTTCCTAGGCTGCAGATACTTGCAGTTACGAACTGGGTGAAGTATTTGTACATTTTCCCTTTTTTAATAAACTTTCTCTTGGCATTCTTTATTTGCTGCTGTAAAGGCACTAGAGAAATCTAACTGTAGCTGTTTCTACATTTTTATTTCCAAGATAATTCATCCTAGAGGACAAAACAAATAAAAATATGCATATCAGCTCCAGTTTCTCTTTTTTTGTAATGTTCATAATATCCTTATAAGTATATCTTTAAGTTTACAGTGTCCCATTATAGGCAAGCTATAAAACTTTTTCAAATTTCATGTGATTAATGTGTTTTTAAGTTACATCCATTTCAGTAAAATCGTTTCAGAAAGTGACTTGTTTCTCGTTCATTTTTCAGATTCATCTGATTCACTGCATTACATTCATTTTCTCTTGCATATTAACATCAAAATGCAAACAAAACCATTAATAGATGATAATAAAGACTCTGCCTTCTTGACAGACTGTTGTGTACTCAGACTTCAAATATTAACTAGTTTTTCCAGATAGTCTTTCCTTTTTGTCTGCTTGTAAAGGTTTCTGAAGAAACCTAAAGATTTGATTAATCACTAGTCAAGTGTTTGATCTCTGGCCCTTTAGGGTTTGGGTAATCTCTCTGGACTGGCACAGAGTGCTGAGTGCCAGGAATTGTTGATAGTTTTGTGAGGTTATGAAAGGAAAGAAATCTGAACACAAAATTTGCTTGCATGAAAGCACTTGAAATAGTCAGTGCCATGCCATGTATGACAGAGAGTGATAAAACCCTTCCCAAGAGCACTCCTCCTTTTCCCTCCATAACTTCTTCCCAACATTGTGCTCAGGATGATTGTAGGCAAGCAGCATTAACCCTGTAGAACATGGATTTGCACCCAGGAAGTGCAGCACTGAAGGGGAAGTGCTTTTAGTGCTTCAAGAGAGCAAGCACTACTCTGTTCTGGGTGTAATAATTGACAGGCTTTGATTGACACAACTCTAGTGTTTCTGCTTTTTCTGCCAGGCAAACTGCTCATTTATAGCTGTAAAAAGGAAAGACTAAGTTTATTTGAAATTGTACCAGTTCCACCCATTATGTGAATGACCACAGAAGATTACAAGGGTGAAGGATGGAGGCCAGGGGATTTTAGCTTGACGTGACAATGTCAATGTGAATTATCAATTACTGTATGAATGGGTGGAGGAGTTATTTGACTCTCCAAAATTTAGTTGTAGAGCTCTCTATACATCTAAGTATGTATTTTATAAATGCTCACCATATTCATAAGTTGATAAGTATTTTACTAAGAAGAGATTGCTGTTTTTATAGTTTATATGTTGGTGTTTAGACTGTAAATAACTGTTTAAAATTGCATTCCTGTATATCAATCTATTTACACAATTGTGTTAAAAGGTACTTTGTAGAAGAAGTAAACATTTAGAATGTGTTTGGTATTCAAAGTTGTTCGAAAAATAAGGACTTAAAGAGATTATAGACTAAGTGTTACAGAAATAAATGTACCCTGAATGATTGAATACTCTTGAATGCAGAGCAGAAAAAAAAAAGAAACAGTGTGCTGGAATGAATAAACACTCAGACTCATCTGGGTTATTTCCATAGAGATTGTTCCAAATGCCGACATGTGCAGTGCATCTGTCCAAAACATTATACGTATGGAAAGCAGCATTATAGACAGCAAACATATGGCAAAAAAGAACCAGCTCTCTCATGATAAAAGTGAATGTCAGATCCTGAATGAAATCTGTGGTGATAGATACTTGAAAAAAGGAGGAGACAGAGAGTTCACTGACCCTTCTGTAGGACTCAGCTGGAAGACAAAATCCCAAAGAGTAAAGAATATTTTAGCCAGTAACTGCTAAATACTAAGTACAGAAGTCAAGCAAGTGTTTCTTCCTAGGAGGGGTTGTTAGCCTCAGAGAGCCTGTAGCCCTGTGAAGCCCTGTGCATTCTTTGCTGCATGACCATGCTGTTGCGTTCTGAATGGATAGGTAAAGACATAATCCAGGGTGGGGAGTAGCTGCTGGAAATCAGGTGTCTGAAACCTAGAGTAAAAGTGATATATATGCAAGCCAATGCTAAGTGTTTCAAATTTGCTAGGTTTAGTTAGCTTCCCACCTAGAATGTGAATTTTACTTTTTAAGGCACACTGCACACTTTGCTGGGTAAGAAGTCTAAGACAAGAGTTTGAAATACTCAATTGGGTGGGTTTTGTGCACTAAGCACTCTGATAGCTAACTCACATGCACATGAGAACCAGCTCTTTTGTAGAAGCTCCATCAGAGAAGGAACTTCTGCCGGCTAAGCATTGTCATAGCTGTTTCTGCAACCTTCTACCCTGATACATAGCAACAGTGATGGACAGACAGTGCTGTGTTACTGTGCTGCACATCAATATCCTACTGTGCTCAACCATGCTTTTATATTGTATGTTTCTGCTGATGCATGTGAATTTCTTGAAGATGTTAGTAATGTATAGCAACAGCACTAGATCCCTTACTTGCAAGGTAAATTCTAAATCTGTTTTCCAGAGTCCTGTTTATACAGACTCAGTTCTATCTCACTAATAAGTGCTTAATAACCACATCAAATGTTCCTCAGTTTTGAAAGATACTCACTATTTTTAAGCTGAAAACGCTAGAAAAATGTTACACTGTAGACAAGATGATGTTGCCAAAGCAGGCAAAAGAGATGCCATTGAAGATGAGATGCCACCAGCCAAAGGAAGCAAGGAAGCTTTTGTATTTTCATTTCTGTTTCACAATGTGTCCAACCATAAGGTTCTAAGTTCCTACAGGAAAAAAAATCCAACTGTATGATGTGGCTGCTTGCTGTGCACTGAGGCAGAGAAGTGCCATGGTAGTGTAGGAGTGGACCCTTGTCCAAGTAACCATCTTTAATCTACAGAAACTTTTAGTATTTTATAAAAGCTGAAGATGGAAAGAATAGTGAGGTAGTTATTTAGATACGGACTAAAACTCAGTTCTTCAGTCTCAGATAATAACTAGAATGAAAAATAATGCTCCCTCAAGATTTGATGAATATTTAGCAGTTCAAGTGTACGGTCATATCAGTCTGATGTCAGGCCTCATTTAATTTAAACCTCAAAGCACATGAAATGTAAGAATAGTGCTGTTGATATGACAGAAAAGGAAGTTTCTTTCTTCATGGGACCCCCAGTTATCTGAAGCTTCTTCACTGTTGTAGCCATTAGGCAGCACAGAGACATTGCTTTCAGTACAGCTATAGATTGCTACAATAAAATTTCCTCCTTTACTTACACATTTGAAAATACATCTTTTAACTCTGTGTAATTATTAAAAGTGTTATATTTTGTCTTCTTTGAAATCAATGAGAAAAAAATCTGTCTTTTTATATCTACTTTGCATCTTGGTGGTAACTCTACAGCCATGCTATAGCGTTTTTCAGCCCTGGCCATGCCTTAGCAGGCATTTTTGTGGTTACCCACTTACAGTTCATGCAATGCTGTTCCTATCCTAGAATATCAAAATATACTGGGTATATATGGATAAAATAGCTCTTCCCCCCTTCCTTGGAAATAGTTTTTCCTCTTCAAGCAGTAGAAACACTTCATAGCTGGTATTTACAAAGCATCTAAATGAAAAAAGCCCTCTAGGTTGTTTTCAGTTTTTAAGTTTTCTTCTGGCTACAGCATCAAACATAGAATTGGTGGGTGTACAAAGCCATCGATTATTGACAGCACTGCTCTTTATGGTCTCCTCCTAACACTGTAAGTGGAATCCATACGGATGCATGTTTTAAAAAGAAAAAATTACTTGGGAGCAGTGTTGCTTTGAGCTGCCACATGCGTGAATCCTGTGGTCTAATCCATATTTTTGCTCTTTCTCACTCATTGTGAAATCTGATTTTGAAAGAGCTGTGGGATTGAAATACTGTTGTAGCTGTGTGTGTTGACTGTCTCCTGCTGCCAGTGGTGAGTTGGTCTGAAGACAGGCCATAGGTGACAATAGAATTATGAGTACAGGTATTTTAAAGATATGGGCTTGTGCTCAGATTTGTTGAAAAACCTGATGTAATATGTAGTCATCATTAAGTCAGTTTAAGACAAACTGACATATATAACAGCTGTAGGAGTTTAAAGCATGTACATGCCATGACTCACAATAACTTAGCTGATGGGTTCTAATACATTAAATTACCTCAGTGTCATCATGGTTGTGGTGTGCCAGCCCTGAGGTTTTTATCAGGCACATTAAACATGTACCCATGGAGTGGATCTATGCCAATAAATTCTTGAAGAATCAGAATTATTTTAAGTACCTGTTTCTTTTGCTATAAATGCTTTGGATTTTCACAGCAGCTGTTGGTCACAACTAGACATTGCATGTACATTGATAACACATGGATACCCAATGGAGTTTATTTATTTGTCCATAATTCAGTGGAGTATAGTGCCAGCTATTAGGTTTTTTATTCTTTCTTAAAGGTGGAAATGTATTTAGATATAGTAACAGCCTGAAAGCTGCCCCTTCACTGCAGTCTTTTACTTAACCATTTCTGTTTCAGTGACACAAGACTCCTCTTAGTATGCTCAAGAAGTTCCCCAAAAGCACTGCTGTTATTCATATATCTTAAATCGGGAAATATTAAAGTTTCGATCTGTCACAATTGGAAATGCATGCTCTGCAATTTAGGGGGACAAAATAAATTGGAACTATTTGTGTCAGTTCAGAATAAATTTCGTGGTTGCATACAGAACTCTGATGTTCTGTTACTTTTTGTCATATACATATATTTAGATGTGCATATTTAAATGTAAAGGCTGCTTAAGGTAGCAGTTTCTCAAAGAAGATGAGAATTATGATGTGATCCTGCTGGTTTTATATTTTCAATAGCCCTGAAAAGAATAATAAGTAAAAGAAAATAAAATTGTTTCTTGTTGCAGCCTTTATCCTCATCTCTACTCAAGAGCATACATTAACTTTAGAAATCCTGAGGACATCCTTCTTTTTAGAGATCGCTTTGATGGCTATGTCTTCATTGATAATAAAGGTTGGACTATTTGTAAGATATTTAATGTGTATATGTGCATATACCATTTTAGAGCATCAATTTGATTCCTTTTTGCTAGTTATGCCATTATTTCCTCACTATGCAGTTAATTACATAAAAGTATGTTAACATTTCTCACTTAAAATAAAATGCAAAATACATTTGTCCACGCAGTCTTGCTTGTCTATGTGGTGTGCATGCTTTATGTGCATTCTTGTACTTTAGGCAGTGCACTATCAAGATCATACTAAGAAAATTACCTTGTGCAAGCTTCACAATTCCTTACAATAATAACTGAACACATTGTGAGCATAGATTTTTACATCTTCAGTGTTTCTGAGATAAAATTCTGCCACTTACTCCTGTTTGGAAAAAGCAAGAGGAAACCTTCAACATTTTGATTGCCCACTTTTAAGACATGTAAAGATTGAGTTTTTAGGGCCTTTGCAGACAACTTGAGTTGAGTTCCGAGAACAAGAATGGCAAAACAGATTGCCAGTTTTAAAATGTTCAGTCTGCAAATGTTTGCCTAACAGTAAAGTAAAACTCTGTAATGTAAGTGTAGATAAATCCAGGTCTCCTGCAGGAGTATGAAACTGCCATCAATAAGAGGTGGTTTAGCAGAATTTCAGCAGTTCCTTGCCTCATTTGGGCAGACCTTCTGTAAAAACTTGCATAGGTTATGTAAAATAGACATAGATTTGTGGCTCTCTTGTACAGACATTTTCTATTCTGTACACTCAGTGTAGCAGAGGTCCTGTGAAAAGTAGTCTTGCCCACTCGTACTAGAAACTGATCTCTAAAGAAGCTGTCAAACTAATGAATTCCTCTTCAGCATCTCCTACCTGAGATGTTTTATTTGCTTCTAATGTCCCTCATATTTCGATGGTTTTTGTAGAGGTGGAGAGCAACACATTCCTAGCAGTGTGCATTTCCCAGGTTTAAAATCCTGGGTGTTTTAAGACTAAAAACTAGAAAGAAGTTATTTTTATGATTCTGTTTAAGACTTTGCCTAAATTCAGCACATTCTTCTATATTATGCTGGACTGAAGCAAGAATACTTTGCAAAACTGAACTTGAACACAGTTGGCCAGTTTGACATGATTGCTTGTACAATTAAAGAGCACAAAGTTTGATCAGAAGTGCTCTCTGGTGAGGCTTGTGGCAGCATTGCATTATGAGGCTAAAACTAAAACAAGCATTAGCAGGTTCAATAAGGTTAACAAATGTTCTAGCGGACGGAAGACAAGTTTTCCGTGGACTTCAGCAAAGTGTAATCTGGAATCTGCTGCAAGTGGAAACCAGGTGAAATTCAAAACCCTCACACAGTTCTGACTCCAGTCCAAAGAAGAAGCCAGCGTTTAAGGCACATCTCAAAGCAAAGAATCCTTGCCAGTAAACACAGGCAGGAGTTGCACAGTCCATCCTAACAGAGAAGTTTCACACAATTTCACACAATACATGCTGAATTTTACAGCTGTGGTTCTGAAAGGAGATGCTTTGTTGTTTGATTGCATATTACATATTATTAATTTAATTTTTAGGCTTTTAGGCAACAGATCCTTAAAAAGCAACTCAACAGTTTCAGATTGATTTCCTAATTGTACTTAATCACGTGTCAGACTGAGATTTTGTGATAGATTTTTCTCAATGTCTGTGAATAAAAAGGGAGCTATAAATAATAATGCAAAGATTTTATTTTGCAACAGTAGTCATCCTCATTTTCATAGTCTTGTCAGCATATCCAAATAAAAGGTAATTTTTTTTTAAGTTTAAAATGCCTCTACGTGTAACTTTTCATTAGAAGTTTAGGAGTGAATTGTTAGAAACATTCACTTTTGTTTTCACTTAAGACTTCCCAACACTTGTTCAAGAGTTTTGAAAATCTTGCTTGAAGGTAGGGAATGTTTCACCTCCTCAAAAAATTAAGGATTGATTTTTTTTTAAGGTTTGGAATATCCTGCAGTGGTTGAGTTTGCTCCATTCCAGAAGATTTCAAAAAAGAAGCTGAAGAAGAAAGATGCCAAAGCTGGGAGCATTGAAGACGGTAAACATTTTTTTCTTGACATCACAGTGGAAAATTTCTGTTATGCATTGCAAAATGTTAACATAATTCAAAAATTTTTCTTCACAGATCCAGAATATAGGAAATTTTTAGAGAATTATTGTGCTGATGAAGACAAGATCTGTGCCAATCCTGAGATTCTTTTGGGAGAGATTGAGGCCAAAACAAGGGAACTCATTGGTCTGTTTTCTTGATTTTTCTTATTATTGAGAATATTCAATATCTTACTTTTATATCTTTATGATGTTACCTACAAGAGCTGACCTGTTCAGTCTAACAGTTTTTTATTACTGCAGTTAAATCTCCATTTTCTAGGCGAGTAGTAGCAGTAAACCTTTAAGTCTCTATGCATGAAATCACTTGCCTTCACTTAACTTTTGCATGCACACACACTGGCTTCAGAAATAGGCCCTTAGTAATTCTGAATACTTACAGATGTATTAGAAGATGGAAGATTTATTTTTAAAAAACAAAATAGATGAATACTTAATCATTGATCCCTGATATTAGCTGCTTTTATTAAGAAACAGGAAATTATGTCTCTCTGTTCTCACAGTCAAGATTCTGGAAAAGCTCTGAAAGTAAGGCAACACCTTGTTTTCTGTATGCATGCAGCATGACTTCTACAGTCCTGGGGGAAATTTTAAATGAGGTGAGCACTGAAATCTTCAGTGCTATATGCAGTTTTCAGGGTGATGTGGAATTTTGATGTATCTTCAAGTGATAACATGCAGAACACTTAGTCTTTCCCTAGGTGTGACAATTGAGTAGGAAAAAAATATTGACCTTTGCTATTATTTCTTTACAGTGAATAAGTGGCCACATCTTATGATTAGAACCATAGAATCCAATCTTTTAGATTGGAAGCTTGCTGTTCAAGAACATCAAGTACAATCATTAAGTCAGCAGTGCCAAGTCCACCACTAAACCATGCCCCCAAATGCCACAACTGTACATCTTTTAAATTCCTCTAGGGACAGCGACTCCACCGTTTCCCTGGGCAGCCTGTTCCAATGCTTGACAGTCTTTTGTGAAGGAATTTTTCTTAGTATCCAATATAAACCTGCTCAGTTGCATCTTGAGGCCATTTCCCCTTTCCTGTCACATGTTACTGCTGTTTGAGAGTTGACTGGAGAGATTTGGAATTCTAATAATTTAGAGGAAGTGGAAATGGACATTTAGATGACTCTGTTATCAATAAAACTTGGTTGTTGCTATTTTAGATAGGGAAGTTACCCAATAATTTTTATTTACCCCATATCTTCCATGGTATTTGACAGCAGAGTAAAGGCAGTAAAAAATTTTAATAAGTTTGCAATTTGCAAAAAGTTTACGTTTTCAAGAAGATTTATTAACTTTAAAATATTCTATCAGTGAAGATGTTTAATTGATTAATCTGGAGATTTCTGAGTTAATAACATTAACTGAAGGCAGCCTTACATTAAGACTTCTAGTATTTCATTTCTGTTAAATCAGAGGAAATCAAAGTAGTTGCTTTATTTTTCCTGCCATTCAAACTATAGCCATTGCTATCAATACAAAACCAAAGATATTTTCAGGAGGTAGCATGTGTATAGCGAAATTATGTAATGTCTTCGCTGTGTCCAGTTTCAAAGATGCTACTCCTACTGATGTCAATGAAGGATGTACCCAAGACTTTGCTGGCAGAATTGAGCCTCACATGCTCAGCATTTCTCCATGTAAAGTTACTGCAAACCAACATGTTTTATGCATCATGCCAGATGCATTGGCTGATCAGTTTCCATGTGACAGAGAGATGAAAGAGATTTTCTCTGTACCAAGATGATGATAAGCTCTTTTTTTCTGGTTGGTTTGTAGACAGCAAGATCAAATGTAAAGTTTTGCTGACACAGCTCTTCATTTAGTAATTTATTTTCTTTTAAAGATTCTTAAACATTTTCAGAAATTGCTCTTAAGCTTGTATTTGCAGTGAGGCCCATAAATAAGATGGGTAAGATTCAAGTTTGATAAACATTGTTTTTTTCCGCTCCTCTTTTGGTAGTACTCATCACACTGCTTCTCTCCCTTGAACTTCAAGTTATAATTTCTCATTAAACCTCTTGCACTACAGTCTTAGTCATGACTAGGGTCAAGTTCTGAACTCTCTGTGCGGCTTATCCTTTCCCCAGACCTTCCAGTTACAATTTGTGATCTCTTTCATAGCCACTGAGGCAGCCACTCCTCAGGCAGGGGAACTTAGGGAGGAGGAGAGAGAGGCAAAACTCAGATCTGAGGGACTGAAAGGGGGCTCTGGGGACTTAAAACTTGTCAAAAATGATGGGCAGGTGGGGAGGATGGGGAGGCATGGGAAATCTAGGGATAGAGGGAGGAAAATATCAAATGAACCATCTGTATTGGTTGTTGATTCCTACCACTGGTATTTGCTAAAAAGAAAGAGTGAGTCCTATCAGCCTTCCCATTCATAACTGTGTAACCAAATTTTGTTATTAATGAATGGGTTGCCTCCCATTCATTAGATTAATTAGATTTTGGCCGTGTCAAATTTCTTGAAAACATTTTTAATTCTTTTTTTTTCTTTTTTCTTTCAAATTTTGTCATGTATTTCAATAGGGAATGTTTTTCTTTGGTTTGATGGAGAACCCAATACATAATTAGAGCACTTTCAAGTAGTAAACATTTTCTATTCTGGGACATCTAAAACTGACAAAATTTGTTGTAACTACTCACAGCTGTAAATACAGGCTGAATTGAAATCTGAGTTCAGTACTGACAGTCATGAATAAAGAATTTGATAAGGAATATGACAAAGAATTTGATAAGGAACATGACAAAGAATTTTATTATGTTCTCCAAGTTTTTGTAGAATTTGGGGATGGTTCAGGCAAGTGACTTGATTTAAGAGTGTAGAGACAGCTCTGTAGTAAAAGAATGGCTGTGTCATCCAGTAGATGAGACCTTTTATTAGCAATTTGGGAAGCCAGAGTTTTATTGGATGTGCTGATACTTTGCTATGTAACCTGGGACAAACTGCTTATCTCTTATTCCTCCTGTTTTCCCATGGAAAGGTGAATACCAAATGTCAGGTAAATGAAAATGTTATATGAGACTGAAAATGTTTTCTTCATGATGTACTTTGAAAACTGGGATTGGAGAGTGCTATGTGAGTTTACAGTAATGTGGGCTGTGTATGAACAACAATATAGCTACTTTTGATGTACAAAAGTAAAAAGTAGGAATAGATTCTGAACACGTCTATTTCTTTTTTTGTTGAAATAACCTTTCAATGAGAAAGAGAGAAAAGCCATTCTCTTGAACTGAAAGAATATGATCTTTAATTAAACATCAAATAATCGAGCAACATACTTTTGTTGCTTCTAATGCTAATAGCAAAAAAGCAGTGAAGTGTTTCTAAAGCAGAATAATGGGAATGCCTTCAAAAATACATGAAACAAATAGGTTTATCAATGATTTATCTCCCTTTTAGATAAAGCTAGAAAAAGGGGGTTAATACTACAGTAAAGAAATGAGTACATTTTAGGAGTTGAACACTATATCACAAATTTTTTGTGTTTTAGCTAGAAGAACAACACCCCTTTTGGAATATATTAAAAATAGAAAATTAGAAAAGCAGGTACGTTCAGACTTTTGCCTGAAGTTCCACATTTATGTTTCGTATGGTTTTCTGTTGGACAAGTTACAATTAATCATTCTTGAACTCTTCAGAGAATACGAGAAGAAAAAAGAGAAGAACGAAGGCGGAGAGAATTGGAGAAGAAACGTTTGCGGGAGGAAGAGAAAAGGAAGCGCAGAGAAGAAGAAAGACGTAAGAGGAAAGAAGTGGAGAAGCAAAAGAAGATTTCTGAAAAAGAAATAAGGATCAAGGTAACTGAGATCAATGAAAAAAAGTATTCTTCTTTTGAAGTTATCCAGAAGTTCTTTGGTATCTCAATGTTTATTTAGTGTACAACAGCACAGTGTGGAGACACCAAACCAGTTTTGACTGGAAGGGAAAGGGATGTAGGGCTCTGACAAAGTGTTGTTTGAAAGCATGACTGATGGCCTTACCTACCATGATGTGCTGGTGCAGGTAACCGGGGTATCTTCATACAACTCTGCTGCACTCTATGCCAGCATTACCTGACAGAATCAAATTTTTCTGTGCCAGCCTGTTGGAAGATTATTGTGGGTTTGATCCCCATATGGGACATTTACTGAAGAATTGGACTTGATGATCCTTGTGGGCCTCTTCTAACTCAGAATATTCTGTGAGTCTGTGTTTCTGTGAAACATAGCTTTAACACTTTCTGTCATGCAAATCTTCATTTGGCCATGTGTGCAGAGACACACATTTATGTTTATGCTCAGAACTGATGTATTTTAATTGTATGCTTCAGCCAAGTTATAGCAAAGTCTCGCTAATTTCTGGTTGCACTGCCTTTCAACAGTCTGAATGGATTTTAATGACATCACTTAGGAGGGTGTATCTTGTACTATGAAGTCAGACCATATAAAATCATCTTATTTGCATAAGATGAAATAGATAAAACAGTTCATCTGAACCAAATTTTCTGTTATTGGAAAAGCTTTTTTTTTGGTATAAGAATCTGTAACATAAAACAATAGCACACAGACTTGACTCAGATTTAGTGGTGGTGATAAGCCACAGAACTGTGGCCATCTTTCCTCATTTCTTCTTGGAAAAGAGCTTTCTTCACCTTAAAGTGTAAATATAGTAAATTCTAAAGCTGAATTACATGTTTTTCATATCTGGGCATAAAAAATTACTAGAAGTTCTTAAGAAAAGGGACTTAATCCTTAAAATATTTTATCTAAAATTACTTGTCAAAAAACCCCCAGTATTTATGATATATCTGTGGTGATATGACCCTGAAAGCTGTTTCTGTCTTTGAAAGAAAAGGAAAATATTACTGAGAGAAACATTATAGAAGTTTTAATATTGGAGAAGAATAACCTGTGCTCATTTCAGAAATGAAATGGTAGAATGGAAAGACTGAGATGTTCTGCCTAGAATTGATATGTTAGGGTAATAATTTGAGACAGTTGGTTCTTCTGTAAAGATTATGGCTTTAATACTATACACTGCTGAAACTGTGTGGGTTGCTATGAAAGGAACAGACTTCTCGAAAATCCTAATCTTCAAGGTAAAAATGTAATGACTTTTTTTTCTGCTAATATCACAAGGTTTTCCTCATCTGTATTTGTGTCAGGATGTACTAAGCACCTACTTCTACATGCCTGTCTGTCTCAAGTAATTCATCTGTGACACACATTTTATATATAGTATTTGAAGGAGTGAAGTATTAATCCTGCTTTCTTTGTAGTATTGTAGAGGTTCTGCTTCTTATTTTATGGGCAGTGACATTGAGCTCTGTTACATGATTTCTAAGAAACCATAGACCATAATAATGTCTTTATATTTATAACTCAGGAAAGAGGAGTAGGTAAGTGCTCTGAGAAGAATAGGTAAGTGCTTTTTCCAGTATTCTCAGCGTCTTTGAAAGTGTGCAGTTGAATGCCTGTTAATGACTGTCACTCCTTAGCAAATGTAAACCACCCTTTTAAAATAACTTTAAATTTCATACTTTGTAAAATACATTCCTGGCATGTAATAAGGTATCTCCAATCTTAGCAGGTTACTGATGTATTTAGTACTTGTTAAAATGTCTGTACAGTAGAGGAGAATAATTTTGCATCATAATATGAACAAATATCTCTTAGCTTCTCAAGAAGCCTGAAAAAGGAGATGAGCTGGCCAGTGAAAAGCACAAAGAAAAAGGTGAAGAAGCTGACATTGAGGAAAACAAGTGGGATAAATCACCTGGATCTGGGAGCATAAAATCCAAATCTTTGGAGAGTTCACTGAAAGAACTTAAGGAAAAGTAAGTAATATTTATCTTTTTGTCTTTAATTTAGGTCTTAAATGCTTTCATTTCAAGCCTTAAATATAAGTGGTGCATTGACAAGATGTTCTGTCCCCAAAAAACCAATTTCATTCTGTTGTGAACAAATCTCTTCCTGTTGTTTTGGTAAAAGGTGTTTTGTAACAATTTACTGACCTGGTGGCAATATTAGTGGATGCACTTTGTTATTGGTGAAATGCTATGAAATCCCAGATTGGAAGGATTTCTGCATGAAAATTCAAGTCATTCAAGTAATTTTGTTGTTATTTCACCTGTTCCCCATCAAGAGCTCAGGTAAGGCTGTCCTTCTATTACACATGTCAAAGACTAAATTGGCCACAATGCCATGCTTTTCCTTCACACATGGGTTGGCTGCAATAAACACGTAAATGTGTTAGGTAAGTAGGACAATGACAAAATAGTGAAGGAGTGAATGAAAGCCTTATGACACATACATGCAGTAAGCTATCTCTATCTCCCACTGCCTTTTGTGTTACATTTGCAATGGTAGGAACAAGAAGCATAGCTCAGTTCTATTACTGCTGTAGCCTGGAAATGCCTCATCTTACAAGTGTTTCCAGCAGCTGCTTCTCTTTCTTGTCCTTTGGCACATGAGTCCCATCGCAAGCAGGATTTACCCATAAGATACATAAGGTAAATAACTAAGAAAAATATGTATGTTCTGAATGTTCCTGAAAACTTCCATGTCCTACTGAAATGGAAAATATTCAGTAACTTCTTTGTTGATGGTCTTCAAGAAAGGAAACAGAACAGGCTCTACAGAAACACTTGCAGGGGCAAATTGGTTGTTTGCTACTCATAACGTCTTTCAGGTTGGAATGGACCTTTAAGAACATCGAGTCCAGCTGTTAATCCCGCACTGCCAAACTGCCACTATAAACTGTGTCTTTAAGTGCCATGTCTACATGTCTTTTAAGTACCTCCAGAGATGCTGACCCCACTACTTGCCTGGCTTTTTATGGATTAAACTTTTGGTGGTACCATGTAACATTCTTTGCTATTGATCCTGTAAGTTTAATAAGGCATAATGTAGATTTTGCTCATGTAAAACAGAATTTGTTTGTCTGCACAGGTGCAGTAAGCATTACTTTGTGTTTCCAAGTGCTGATTTCATCTTGATTTTTAGTGGGTAGGTAGCAAGCTATGAGCTATTTTAGCTGGATTGAGATTTGAAGTTGAAACTACTTTTTCACTGACTCAGAAGTTGGTAATAAGCTGTAACTGCCAACTCTGTATTCAGGAGCTTGAATTGCCTGTTTGAAACCATGTCAAAGGCTTGGTAGCAATAGCTTCCTGCACAAATCAAAGTCTGGTGCATAAGTTACATGGGCAAATGTAACTACACCAAACAGAAATGTGCTTCCATTCCCTTTACTTCCATTCATTTCTGGTTTCTCTGGCTGTGTAACTTTGTCTTCTACCTATATTCTGAAATTGCTTATCCTGCCATTTCCACTCTTGTCTGCCTGTTCACTGTGTCTGAATTTTAGGAATCTACTTTAACTGCTCTTTGAACAGTATGAGTTTGTATCCCTGTTATCTGCCTCCCTTTAGACACAGCACTTCCTCCCCAGCAGTAACAGACGAGGGGAGAGACAAGTACCAGGCAAAACTACAACAGCAAGTTCAGAGGGTCTCTTTGGCTTTTTGGAAGGTCATGCCCTGAGCCTTGCTAGGGCTTGGAGTTAGGTTCTAGAATAGCATAATAAACGTGAAACAAAGCAACTTACAGCCACATACCCCTTGGGAGCTAACATCGTATTTTATATAAATGTATCCATGCTACAGGTACAGGATCTGTGTAATTGTGGTTGGTTCAGGTGTCTGTGACAGCTGGGATGTTGCTTCCACTTGGTGAATATGTTATGCTGACACAAGCTCAGTCTTGCAAAATGCTGAATAACCTACTCTCATTCAGGTTCTGCTCTGACTTTCAGCTCTTCCTGAGATAGGGACCCTCTTTTGACAGCCTCACTAATGCCCAAGTTCATGACAGATGCTAACAATTTTCACATTTCTGTTATATGGGGAAAAAAAAGTTAAATATATAGATACACTTTTATTTGTAATAAATAATTCTAAATGAGAAGCATATCACTATTTAATCACTACACCATTAAAAAAATCTCCATCCTCTCTGATTCTATCTGCAGTTTCCCAAAATATGACGAGATTATCAAAAGTAACTTGCTATTTCAACTTTAAGTATGTATGCATATGTAATAAAAAGAAACTGCCTGTATTTGTTCTTTCTGAAGTTCAATCTATTTTGTAATCTTTCTTTGTTATTTGCAGTTTGGCCGTATGAGGAAAAAATGCATTTGATAAACTGGAACAATGAAGTGAATAAGAGATCTGAGGATTTTATTAGACAGGCAGCAAAATGTTGCCAATGGTCTTTATAATATAAATCATTTACAGCATAGCAGAAATTAAGTATCATGTTGTGGTAAGGTAATGGCCTTTACCAAAATGAAATATACAAAGGCAGGCTAGGTTACTTGGAGACACAATAAACAAAAGCCTGGAACATATGTATTTATTTTCACAAATGTCTTCTTCAAGTTATGATGTCAGTAAATAATTTTTGTTGTAGAGACATAAAATTTACAAGTTGATACATGATGCCTGCACAATTCCTTCAGATCCTGAATGTTCCTATTCAACGGAATACTGGCATGCATGACTCACCTCAACAGCAGGCTACAAGAGCTAATAGTGCAGCATGTGTTTATGTGAAGGGTATTGGGGAATTATTGATAGGATTTCGAAGACGGATAAAAAGTGAAGAATGAGTCTTCCACAACAGTTGCACAAATGCTTGGTAAAGCTTTCTCTGCCATTCTGAACTGAATGCATGGTCAAGTGCTGAACATACATGGGTGAAACATTCAGCATAAAACCCTTTGTAATGAGAAGAAAACAGCCTTGCCGTATTACTTATCTACACACTTCTGAAGTCAAAGGAGGGCTTTGACTTGTATCTTTCTGTAGTTCCTTTTTACTGTTAATTGCTTGGATTTTCTTTCTTTTTATACATACTCATAGGTCACAAAATGATAGTGACAAAGAGCAAAGAGATTTGGAGAGAAGATTTCGAGAAAAAGAACCTGAAAGACAAAGGTATCGATTGGATGATGGCAGAAAGCATAGAACTCACTATGAGTTTGACAAGTTTATGAGAAGGAATGAAGAAGAGCTGAAATGGGGGAAAGGATACAACCAAGACAGAGGAAAGAAAGGGAACTACAACTACAGCTTCACTGTGGAGGCAGTAGACAAACTGGGTAAAGAGGACAAGTGTGATGACATGGCATCCAAAAAGGAGCGCATAAGAAATAAGGTTCTTTTATTCATTTAGGATAATCTTTCATTAGTTAAATATGGTTCAAGACCACAGGTTTTAACTTCTGCGAATTCAGCATAAAGATACTTTTTCAAAAGAATTCTTTATCTCATTTTCAGTAAAACCGAGATTTCTTTCTCGGTTGTTGTCAAAGGACACATCAATTAAAATAAGTTGAAGTTACAGGCTCATTAATATTTACAATATATAGAAGACTTTCTGTCTTCATTTCAACCCTGTCATTTTAAGAATACTATTCTTGGAAGCCTTACATTTTATAAGTGCATTAAAATTGTTACACTTCTGATCTGTAATAAAAAAACTGGCATGTTAGTCTTTTAAAAATGTACTTCCATTACTCTCATAAAATAATTATATTATGGATTTGCCAGGCATTGCTTGATAGAGCAACAATAAGGACTTAAATAAATATCTAATTCAGAGAGCATAAATGTATGGATTTTTCAGTGTTGCATACCTGCCAGTATGAAAAGGCTGCCATTTCATCAGGATAAATTTATCTTCATAGCTGTTGTCAGGAAAAGATCAGATGCAAAACCAATGTGAGCTGAGCCTGTATCAGGGTATGTAGTAGAGCTGTCTGTTATTGTCTCCCAGAGATATGGGTATCGTTTTTCTCAGGCTGGCTGATTTCACAGATGTCTTTTCCGAGTCTTTTCAGGATGTGGCTCCTTGTCAGCCCCATTCTCTCTCTCCCCCTCTCTCTCTCTCTCGTGATCCTAGATTTTCCACAAAAGATGACCAAAACACTGTTAGCATAGAATTTATTCTGCATGTGAAATTCTTCTTTCAGAGCAAGTGCCTGATCTGTACTGTGGGCTAAGGCTGACAAGAGTTAACTGGTCACATGCAGAGTGAGTCTGCATGGAGTGTGCAGGGAACAAGTTCAGGTGGACTCACTGTGCATGTCAAGGAAGTTATCTTGTGCAAACACAGAAAGCCTGGTGTGGCCCAGGGGATTTTTTTGCAGAAGTCAGCTGGGCAGGATGGCTAAGATTTATGTGGATTTACACATTAGCCACTTTCTTCATCAGTGGCTCTACATTTTTCTGTATAACAGTCAGAAAAATGGCTAGTTCAGTAACAGGATGATGGGAAAAATATTTTTTCTCATTCTTGCCATGCTGTTCTTGAAATCTGTTAAATTAATCTCCAACCTTGGAACTGGCTCAGTTTTACAACTTAGGTATAACATTGACAATGCCA
The DNA here is from genome assembly GCA_013398595.1 of Tychaedon coryphoeus. Lineage (NCBI taxonomy): Eukaryota > Metazoa > Chordata > Aves > Passeriformes > Muscicapidae > Tychaedon > Tychaedon coryphoeus. Next base: position 287,107 of record WBND01000891.1, read on the forward strand.
ACACAAATTTTTAGTCAGAGATGGAACCTCTTTCTGAAGTTTGTGGGAATTAATTAGAAAATGGAAAATTTCCAGTGTAAGTAACGTGATAGCTTTTATGCAAACTACAGGCTAGAGAGGCCATGGTAGGAAAAGTCATTTGGACCCTTTTCATAAACTTTCTAATAAACTGTCTGCTTGTCAGAGGATCTACTTTTATGCAGCTATTTGGGATATAGAAAGTTGTGTTATGCATTTCATACCACACTGCAAAGCACTAAGTAGAATGATCTGGTCATAAGGCTCAGTAGCGAATCTTGACATCTGGTCTAAAGAGAAGGAGAAAAAAAGTGAATGAAAAAAAGACAAGTGGGTCAAAAAATATGGAGGAAAAAGAAAAGAAAAGAGGAAATGCGTATTGAAAATAAGAAAAAATAATAAAATAACAAAAATCCAGAATTATTTTAAATTATGCAGGCAATTTAAAATTGGTATAGTTTGATGTAGGACAATTTCAGTGCATTGCCACTGTCTTTAAGTAGCCTGCTGTCTGTCTGCTAAACTTAACACAAGATTGATCAAAAAGCTCAGATATTCGTGAGCTTTTGATTGCTTCATAACATTATGTGAAAGTAAAATACCCTTACCAGGAAAAGACTTCTTAAGCAGTATTTCTAACTGATTGTTTTACTAATGAAATTTCAAAAATAAAGAGTGCTCTGAAGAGCTCCAGAGCATCACCATTTGCAGGCTTGAGGTGTCTTTTCTGTGTAAACTGGCTCCTTCTTCCATTTTCTCAGGATCAGAGCAGCACGTATATGATTGGGCTGCTCACAGAGCCTGCACATGCTCAAATTGTACTTACTTTGTTTATCAGTGGATGAATTCCCCTGCTCTCATACTCAGTATGGAAGGCAAGATGAAGTGGAGCAATAACTGCGATTTTATTTTGAGCTGTGTAATTCAAATGTGCATTGCATGTTTTAATTCTGGAAATGATTGGGTAATGATTGATGATCAGTTGAGGATAATTTTCTAGCTGCTACCTGCTGAGCTGTTCTCTGTTCTCTGGTCTGTCTTGGATTTTTATGCTTACATGTAATATTTGACATTCATCTGCAGAGTTGCAAGCACACAGGCTATTGTTGTTCTTAGCTGATGTTAGTGAAGGCAGCGACATTTCTTTTATTTTACTTGTAATACCATGTTTGATAATTGTCTGCAGTGTTTCTTCTTGTTTATGTCAAATGTATCATAGGATCTTTAATTTTTACAGCATTTTTCATTTATTAAAAATGTTTGGCTCCCAAGAATAGTGTTATAAACAACACATATTGGATACTAGATATTGAATACCCAGTCAATTTTCATTACACCCCATTTTTTTCCTGGTTCTTATGAAATGTAAAGTAATTTAACAAAATATCTACTTTCTTCATAAAGATTCAAAACCTTAAAATTTCACATATGTGTCCCACATGGGTTTCTCAGAGTGTTAACCATTATCTCCTTCCTTCTAGGATCGTCCAGCCATGCAGTTGTACCAGCCAGGAGCTCGCATCCGAACACATTTGGGACCTACAAGTAAAACCTATGACTGCAGTGGGAAATCCTTTGAAGATGCTCTTGATAAAAAGTATGAGGCAGATAATTCAACTGGAGCTAGTTCTGAAAAGACTGAAGAAGCAGAATAAAACAGTCTGGGGGAAAAAGCTTGTGAAAAGGAATGAATTTAAGATTCAGCATCATCACAAAAAATCCATTGGGCTGTTTCAGACCTCCACAGGCAATTGCATCAACAAAATAATAATAGCTCTGCCTCTTACTTTCTTTAAAATAAAAGGAAGGGTGACTGGAGTAATATAAAATATCTTACAGCAAAGGAATATTGTTACTTTTTTACAAAAAGCAGCTCAAACACTCTTCACCTAATTTAAAAGCAGTTCAAATATTTTATTAGATTTACCTTGAAATAGAAGACCCTCTAACAATTTTAAGAGAATATTTGTATAAGACTTTACGGAAGCTATGTCATCTTTTTGAGTCTAAAGAAATGAAATGTAAATTTGCATCAGTTTGAAATCTGAGGCACTTTACATGTATTTGGTGCATGACTTGAGGGTCCACAGGACCCCTTCCTGCAAATGGCAGGGGCAGGGGCTGCTGCAGGTTTTTGCAGTCAGACTCAGTGGGACCAGCCCTGGGATGAAGCTCTGGAGCCAGTGGTGTTTGTAGGATGAGGCCCACAGTTTGCACAGTTGTGAGGAATGTCCAGTGGTATCTGTACCTCACGGTGTTTACGTTGGTTTTCAATTAACCATAGTGTCAGATAAGTGTTAGTAAAGCTACAAGTATATTGTTGGAGAGTTTGTCATTTTCTGAGCCACTTTTGGCTTTTATGTTTTAATAGATTCCTTGCTCTTAAAACAGGAGACAGCTAACGCAAACATCAGCACATTAACAATAAATCTGGTTTTAATTAATTAGCTGGTTTTTACTGTTCTGACACTGACTTTTGGACAAAAAAAAAGTGGTTGTACAGTGATGACGTTTTATATGCTAATGTTTCATTTAAGTTGCAGTAACAGGATTTGGAAAATATAAGATACAGGAACATTCTGCAGTTTTATTTGTTAAAAAATTAAACACACATGAATGTCAATTTCAAGCTACCATTTTGTTAGATCTAGGCCAAATTCTGCCTTCTAAGGCAGACACGTGTGTGTGTGTGTGTGTGTGTGTGTGTGTGTGTGTGTGTGTGTGTTTTCTGTTGGTTTCAATGATAGATGTGTGTTTATGAAAGCGCAGGATATGTAAGTTTATCTTTCATGGCTGAAAATTTTCCAGTTGTCTAAAACTGAGACCTAGACCTGCTTTGTCACTGAAGTTAAATAGTAAGATACTAATTTATTTTTACATCCTCTCTGAACATTTTATTATTAAGCATAACATCTAATCGTCCCAGATTGAAAATTATTTATTGTGTTTTACCAGATATTAAGCATTAAATAGAATAAAAGCAAAAAAGATTTTGAGATGTGATACTGCGCTCTTTTTTTTTCATCTATTACTCCAGAAAAAAAAAAGTAAGATGCTATTATACTGCTTTGATGCTTCAGAAGCAGATAAAAATACAGTTGAGAACAATTTTAGTATCAGGCTACATAAGTCAGCTGCCAACTAAAATTACTTCAAGATTAAGTAAAACTGCTGCTAGAGAATCATCTGAATTTAGCTCCATCCAAAGTTTATCTCATTTGCCAAGTTTATCCTGACTGCAGGAGAAACGATTTTGTTTTGGTGTCCTGGCTGAGCACTGGGAGGGCAGGCTTTCCCCTCAGTGAAAAATCCTGGCTTGATCCAAGGGAACTCGCCAGGAAAATTCTGCAGTAGAGCTGGGCTGAGCTGGGATCTTCCAGGGTGAGAGTCTGCTCAAAAGCATTTCCCACCTTTTTGGATGTCCTGTGGTGACTGGAGCAGGGGGTGTGTTTCACCTGTGAGAGGAACCAGTAGGACACAGAAGAGCTGTGATTTTGCACATGCCCACAACACTTGGTATCTTTTGGCTTTTGGGCTTCTCCTCCACCTACACCTGAGTTCCTTGGTTATGAGCACCTCTTAATAGCATTATGGAGAACTAACTATACACAGGAATTTTGCAGTATTTTTCCACTCAGAACTTCTAATTCAAACCTCATCTCAGTAAAAACTGTCAGAGCTTAAACACTTGTGTCCATCAGATCAAGCTGGAGATTCAGATCAAGACAGAAATTCCTGCAGCCTTGTGACAAATGGTTGTGTTCTTGTAAATGCAGCCTCCTACCCAGAGGGGCAGAGAGCCTGTCCTTTGATTTAGTATTCTCATGGAAGGAATATTCAGAACATTCAAATTTGGATGTGGAGAGTGCAGTAGTCAGCATCTGCACACAGCTGCAGCCTGAGCTGCATCCCAAGGAGCCCCAGCTGTCTGATGACTTGGCAGTGCCACTCAAGGAACCCTTGGGACAGCCTCTCTTACCCAGCAGGTACTGGCATCCATTCTTCCCACATCTGAGGGGGGCAGTAGGAAGTACTGGCCACCATCAGCAGGATCTGTGCATTACTATGGCCAACTACACCTGCCACAAGTAGCTCAGGAGAGACAGGAGCAGCAAGGCTACCCCAGGAACACCAGGAGCCCAGGATGCATGGAGTGCTGCCTGCAGGCTCTCTGCTACGGTGTTACCCCTCCTGCCAACAGGGAAAACACCGTCCCTGAGCCTCCCCTCACTGCACTCATGGGTCATCTTGGGCAGAGCCAGCAGGACAGCCTGTGACTGTGGAAACAGGAATCAGGTTTGGCTTGTGCAGCCGTATCTGCAGGGAAGACTGCCCACTGGAATCGAACATGTACCTCATGGGAATACTGAAAAGTACAATGGCTAAAGCAGCAGGATACATTTTCAAGTCCCTACTCCAGTGTCTCCTGCACAGGAATGCAGCAGGGCCTAAGCTTGCTTCCCTTACCAGAGGAGCTGCCACCTGCTCTGTGCTCACTTATTCTTTTATGCTTCTCCCGATGACATCAAATAAATGCAGGCTTGCTGCCTGCCTTTGTGCAAACTCATCGTGGCGTGAGAGCTTCATTGCCACAATAGTAACTTTGTTTTGCAAATTCAGCTTAGCTGAAAGTAGAGACAGCATCCCCACGGAATGGGAATTGTGTCTGGTTACATCACAGCTGACTTCAGTGCCATCTGTTTTCTTGCTTTTAAAATACAATGTTCTACATTTAATAAAAAACCTTCACGCACTTGATAGCTTCACCAAATTTCTTTTGCCCTGCTCCTTAGTGAATTCCAAGGTCATTGACGTTTAGGAAGATGGAAATCATTCTGTCTGTCAAATGGAGATTGGGCTCCATTCTGTTGTGAGCTATTGTGTTACAGGAAACTGATGTGGAATGTAAATATTCAGTAAAAATTCCTGCATTTATGCTTGTTGCAGCTTTAAAGAGAAGTTTATTCAACTCCAAACATTGTACTGACAAGTTCACATTCAGTTTTAAAATACATTCTGTTGCTTCTTTTAATTTAAAACCAAATGGCTGAAAATTGTTTTTGGAGTGTCTTTGGAGGTCCACCTCTGGTTAAGCCAACACTGTTCTTCATGCTGAATATAGTTTCTCTGCTGGCATTTATTTGCAGTGTTAGTCCTAAACAGCCCAAACAAAAGCCTGAAATACGAACATGACAAAACCCACTCATTTGGCACAAAATAATATTGAACATCAGAATAAAATATGCCTAAAAAGGAAAATGGAGTAGTACTTCCCAAACCTAATGGAATGTTGAATATCAGTGGAAAATTACTTGTGAGTTGGTAGTGCTGTTTTAGTCTTATATGATGAGAGGAGAGACTTAAAATTCTCAAGTTACTTATTTAAAACTGTTTCATTACAAAGAAAAAATATGTGAGACAAATGGGAAACCAGAATATAATCTGATAATTTCTGAGTGACTTAAAGGCATTCACTCTGTCTTCTGTGCCTCCACTTGAACTTTTCATTGAAATTTTTGAAAACTGAAAGAGTCATCTTTCCAAGTGCAGATTTCCCTCTTATCAGTTAAACCCGCTCCCAAACTTCTTCATTGTTACATAACTAAAAAACTAAATATTTTCCAGATATATTTTGTGATTTACACTTCATTGATCTCCTGAATATGCCCCATTTGCATATCCCATCTACAGTTACGTGGATACTATCAGAGGCTCATTACTGTCACATAAATATTACAGTATTTTGACTCAAATTGACACAAACACATCAGACATTGAACTGCAGTGTTCTTTGCTCGATTCCAATTAATAGCCTGGATTATTAAAAGAATAAATAATAAAAATTCTCCAACACATTTTAAGGGGTAAAGATCAGCAAAAATGGCTAATGTATAGACTCATGGTCTATGCAAGATCCATAAATAGCTCCCAGCATGTGCAGAAGGCAGGAGAGACAAAAACATGCAGAAACGGGAGATTCTTTTTTTTCTATTCTCTTCTAAAATGTTGATATAGTCTAAAATCAAATATGAAGATACTGCATGAAAGTTGAAGAAGAGGGAGGGGGCTGAGTCTTTTAAAGTGTTGGTGTTTTGTTTTTTTTCCTTCTGCCAGGATCTCAGTTGCCAACTCTAACGAACAGATTGAAAAGTAATTCTGGAGGGCTTCAGCTGGCCAGACAGGAGGTTTGGTTTTAGATTGTTCTCAGCATGGAGGGCTTGGCCTGTTACTACTGATCTGTGCCCAGGTATGTGTGTGTTGTGCTGCTCCCTATATCTGGTTGTGCAGAAATGAAGATGGTTCTGCTGGATGAAACTGAAGGGAAGTTCCACTTCAACTTGTTTCTTAACAATGAACTTGAATATGGGCACTGATATATGACATTACCTGCTGGAAGTTCTTGCACGGTTTTGGCAGCTGTTGAAGGTCATCAGCATCCAGAAACAACAGGATGTGTACAGTTATGTTCTTAGACATTCAGTCAAGAAAATCGGGATATCAAAGATAAAATGGAAACACTTCCAGGGCTAAATAGTCTCAGTCTTGTTTCCTTAATGTTTTACAACATCCTGAAAAACAAAGAGTAAAGTTGATTGTACATTGGAAACTTTTAAGTTCCTTAATTAATGATCAAATAACAAGGAGGAAAACACTTGGGAATATGTTACATAAGGTAAAAATGTATCCACGGGCTATTTAGATGTGTCTCCAATGAATTGTGAGTTCTCCATAGCTACAGTGTTAGGTAACAGATTCGTTGCTCTATTTGTTACAGTTACTACCACATAATAAAAAGAAAAAGGACGTTTCAGAATGTAATTTCTGGGCCTAAGGGAAGGAATTGAAAGAATAAAAAATAGTTGTCTTGTATGATTAAACTCCATGCCTTCAAAAGCCTGCTGGCATTTTACTGAGAGTCTTCACAGGTGAATATGGTAATTTTTTACATTTTGCTTATAGAAAAAAATCTAGAACTGCAAACTATATTCAAGTGTTTTTTCACAATAATATTAACTGGAAGGGGGAAGACTTATGAAACCTTAGCATAATTTCATAAATCAAATGAAATCCCTAGATGTAAAGGAAAAAAAAGTTCTTAACAAGTTAGAAAAGAAAGTTTAACCATATAGTAAAAAAAAAGTCTATTAAAAATAGTTTTTCACTGTGGTTGAGATGTGTTCTTTAGTATTCTCTGTTTTCTAGTGCAATTCTTGCTCTGTAATTGTTAATCCAGCAAAAAATCTCTGTGAGATTTCTTTACCTCCCTTGAGAACACATCTTGGCTAGGTTGAAAGGAAATTCTCCAAGTACTCCAAATCACCTACAGATAACAACAGCATGGATAAAGAAGAGAAGTTTACTTTATCTGTCTAAGAAGAAACCTAATAAATGGGGTACACCTGGTTTATCTGGAATTTAATTAAATGTTTGATTCCATTCTCAATGGAAATTATTCTATTAACTACAGAAGCTGGAAATTAAATCAAAATCTGTAAGATGAGTGAAAGCACTGTCAGACTAGAAAGAGATGAAAAGCTCAGGATCAAGTTAGAATGACAGGTTATTAGCTGGCCTTGGGTTGACTTCGCACACTATTTCCCTGAATGAACAAAGCAGAATCAGCATTTTGAGTAATAAAAAACAGAAAAATGCAAGTATAAGGGGGATGAGTAGCAAGAGTGCTCTTAGCTGAAGACTGGGATGGAAACAACTGTTTGGTTTTTGACGGTCATGGGAAAACCACAATTCCCAATGATGAATGTATAACCTGTAGTCAAAGAGATACGAGCCTGGGACATGACTACACAGAAGACTGGAAGGGTATCTAGCCTGCAGTGCTAGATTTCTCCATGACATCTAGATGTGGAATAAAGAAAGGAATTCCTCATCAAGCAGTAATTGTAGCTGATCACTACACTTCCGCTACATTTTCAGAGCGTGGGCAGGATTGATTTTGTTGGAAACTTAGATAAAACTGGTGAAAAATACTGCTTCTATCGAAGCAGCCAGGGGATGCAACAGATCACTGCTAAATCCTGTCTGACACAGAGACCGCCCTCTTGGTAAGGAAATGCTGCCAAATGTCCAGCCGAACCTTCCCCGAAGGAGCTCTGAGCCATTTCCACATGTCCTCTTGTGGGCATCAGGGAGAAAAGCTTAGCATCTTTCCCTCCTGCTTCCCTCCTCTGGAACATGTAGAGAGCTATGAGGACGTGTGAGAAACTGAACTATTAAGAGACAAAGACTCAAAACATTCCTCATTAGTGGAGATGCCAGGGTGCTTGGTTGAGATGGAATAGGTGAACTTTTAGTTGTGTCATGGCTAAACCTCTGATCTGATAAGGCACAGGATGAACGATGGGCTGTGAGATAGGAGCTGGATCCTGTGGAGCGGATTGTGCCCCTTGTCATGCTAAATTGTGCTTCCTTGCACAAACCACTGGGCTGTGGGGCTCCTCCTGCCCCCCAGGAAATGCCAGAGAATTCTTGTGTGACCAGAGCATGTTCATCTCCAATGGGACACAATGGGGCACAACTGACTGGACTGCGCTGTGCAGCTGTGCTGTCTTAGGAGGTGTCCCCTGATCCACACTCTTACATCAAGCTCCCTGCTCCTGGGGAGGTACCTGATTTACAGTCACCCGAACCTGAGTGAACATAAACCCAAGAGATGGTGTCTTCTGCTGATTTTCCCCCACCATTTATGCAGGACTACCCTCATCACTTGACCACCACTTCTACCAAGACTGTACAGCTACCAAGTCTTGCTGTGAGGCTTAGGGTGGTGAGATCTTCACACTCTTCTTCCCCTTTCCCTTTCCCTTTCCCTTTCCCTTTCCTTTTTCTCTAGTCCTTTCTCTTCGATTCTTTCCCCTTGTGTGTGTGTTCTGTGATGCGGCTGCACTTTCATATTGCAATGCTTTCATGTTGTATTACTATAGATAATAACCACCAAAATGGCTCCATGCCTGTTTTCCTTTGCAAACTAGTTGTTCTATAATAAACCCTACATTGTTTATTTACAAATACTGCTCATTCAGTGTCGTTTCACACTAATATGCCCCAAGGGATCTAGTAACAAAAACCTGGGTTGCCTCCACCATATTCTGTCTTAACAAAATGCCCCTCAGCCTCCAGAGAGTCTTTCCTTAAATACCTCCAGGGAGTAACCATCCCTGGAGTTGTTTAAGGAAAAACAGGACAGGCCTCCTTGACATGCAGTTATTCAGTTATAGGTTGATCTTAGAGGTCTTTTCCAACTAAATTGATTTTGTCATTCTGTGAGTCAGTCATTCTTTACACACCAGACAAAAGGGACTGCAAAAAACAAAAGACAAAAAGCAATTCCTGAATTGAGGGGTCCAGAACTGGACACAGTACCTGAGTACCTGAGGTGTGGCCCATTAGGCATTGGTGAGCCCACATCTAGAATCCTGTGTCCATTTCTGAGCCCCTCCATTCAGGAAGGATATTAACGGGCTGGAGCAGATCCAGAGAAGAGCGATAGAGCAGGTGTCCCATAGGAGCGGCTGAGGGAGCTGGATTGTTCAGCCTGGAGAGAAGGAGGCTCAGGGGAGGCCATCTTACCATTCTCAACCACCAGAAGAGAGGAGGCTGTAGGGTGGGGGTCAGCCGCTTCTCCCAGGAGACCGGCAGCAGGAGGATAAGACAGCGTCTTAAACTGCATCAAGAGATTTTTAGGTGGATTTTAGGAAGAATTTCTTCACTCAGAGGGTGACTGTTGGAATGGGCTGCCCAGGGAGGTGGTGGAGTCATCGTCCCTGGAGGTGTTTAAGGAAAACTGGACATGGCACCGAGTACCACGGTCTTGTTGACACGGTGGTGTTTGGTCATAGTCGAGGATCTCGGAGGTATCTCGCAGCCTAGTTTGTGACTCTGCGACTCTGTGTTTCTGGGATTCTGGAATTTTCTCCGCGCTGGACAAGCCCCCTGTGGGCTCCCACACACGGCCGGGCCCCCCGTGCGGCAGCGCCCCCTGGCGGCGGGCGCGGCGGGCGGCGCGGCCCGGCCCCGCCCCCGTCCCCGCCGCCGCGGCCGCGGCACGTGACCCGGCCCCGCCTCCCGCCGCCGCCGCCGCCGCCATTGGCGGGGGGAGCCCGGCCCGGCCCCCCCGGCCCCGCGCCCGCCGTCCCGGAGGTGCCGAACGGTGAGTGCGGGCGCCGCGTCCCGCTCGCCCCCCGCTCCCGCCGGCCGGGCCCGGCGCGCTTCCCTCCCTCCCCCTGGGCATCGGGCCTGGGCCTTCCCCTTGTCCAGCCCCCGCCGCGTGGGGGGCGGCGGCGGCTGCCGGTGCCGGCGCGGGGGGAACAAAACCAGCGGGGCCGCGCACGGGAGGGAAGAGAGAGAGGGGAGACCGGGAGGGAGAGCGCCCGGAGGGGCGGGATGAATGGGCGGGCGGCGCGGCCCCCGGCGCCGGGGGTGCGGCCCCGGGAGGGCCGGGCAGCGGGGAGCCGGCGGCCCCGGGAAAGCCGATCCCGCAGGCACCCCCTCCCCGCAGGAAAGTTACAGTGATGCCGGCGGAGCGGGCAGCAGGAGGAGCGCGCTGCCGGTCTGCTGTCCTGGGATAGCGAGTTCGGCACGGGACGTGTCCCCGCCGGGACCGGGCCCTTTCCCGGTGACAGAAATAGCTGCCGGGAGCGGCGGCGTCGCACGTGGGAGCAGAGAAGCAGGTGCAGAACCGAGGCTCACAACAGTTCTGGAGAGCATGTCCTGTGGGGAGCGGCTGAGGGAGCTGGGTTGTTCAGCCTGGAGAACAGGAGGCTCAGGAGACCGTAGCACCCTCTACAACCACCTGAAAAGAGGCTGTAGCCAGGTGGGCATCGGCCTCTCCTCCTAGGCAACAAGTGACAGGACGAGAGGACATAACCTTAAATTGCTCCAACGGACGTTTAGATTGGACGTTAGGAAGAATTTCTTCACTGTGAAAGTGATTAGACATTGGAATGGGCTGTCCAGGCTGGTGTTTGAGTCACTTTCCCTGGAGATGTTTCAGGAAAGACTGGACGTGGCACTGAGTGCTGTGGTCTGCTTGACAAGGTAGTGTTCAGTCTCAGGTTGGAGCTCAATAATCTCAGAAGTCTTTTCCAACCCCAGTGATTCTATGAATTTTTTGCAAGTGACGAATGTAGAAACTTTGGATTTCATATTTCTCTTCCATAATCTTCCCTTGAACCCCATATTCTTTCAGGGTAGTGTAAATGGAATTCTTAGCCTGTTATCACCAAGTTTCACAACCTTAATTCAGTGCTTGACTAGATTGTAATGGACTAATGGGTCTAGTGGCACTTCATTAGCTCAGGTGCAGCACTGCAGCAGTAAGGTTTTTGGGGACGTTTTTGGAAGCCAACTAAGTGGAATCGTAAACTTAGAGTTGAAAAGCTGTGTCAGAAGTACATGGAATTAATTTCTTCTAACTTGAATCTATCAGAGGTACATTGATTTTTACTCTGCAATTTAGACTTTTGTTACATCTTGTATTGAGAACTAATGTTATGTAGACTCTTTTACAAAGATTGAAATATTGCAAAATTGCTGCAGTTCTGGATGCTTTGTGTTTCTTAAGTCAGCTGCATGGGCATCAAGTATTGTCACTTTGTAGATCTCCCCTGACTTGAACCTTTCCTGGAAACATGGAACTTTATAATACAGCATTTCCTGCCTGAATCTGGTGCCTCTCATGTTCTTAGCGTGTCTTACTGTTCCAGTGGCTGTTTGGGTCAGACTGTTTGTGCCTTGCATAGCTGTGTAATTTTAAAGACCTTGTTCAGCAATTGTCGCTGATGAAACAGCATGAATAGACTGGCTGGTAGCTGGCAGTTCAGATGTGAGGTTGTAGTCAGATACTGTGAACACTTCTGGACTAGCAGGAGCATAGGGCTGCCTGTCTTGTTCATGGTGCCTTGGAAGTGATGCTCTTACCTGCCTAGTGCGTTTTGAAGTGCCTGCTCTGCCCCACTGTGGAATGTTTGTGTGCAGCTTCCTCTGGGAGCTAAACTTCTCTTTGTCAGTCACAACACAGGGATGTAGCTTCAAGAGAAGCATCATGCTGCCACCAGACTGCATTTACTTTTTGGCACTGCAAGAACATGTAATTTTTTCTTTTTCTTAAACCCAGCAAAAGTCTGGATCTGTTCCTGCTAGCAGAGGCAATGATGCTGCTGTATCTCACCCAGCTTTCTTTTGCTGGGAACAAATTTAGCATTGACCAGCCTCACTGGCAGAGGCTATGACTGAACTGTTTGCCTGCAAGAAACTTCTAAGGCTGATAAAAATAAACAGTGATCTTTCCTGTACAGTGACTGCTGTAGGGAATCCTATGTGGTGTTGTAGACCATTGCAGAAAATTACAGAGCTTTCTTCTGGATCATTTTCCCAGCTGTTTTGGTGTCATTGAAGTATGTTGCATGTCCTCTATTTGCTTGTGTTGCACCAGGCTTGATTGTTTATTGAAAGACAAAGAGTTATAGATTCTTCTTCCACTGAGAACTGAGACAGCCTGATTTTGAGCAATAATGTGGCAGACTACTTGTTGCTGTGCTCTGAATTTCTTCATGTAATATTAAAAGAAATCTAATTCTCTGTGCTCACAAACAGTCTAGATCTTTAGCTTTGAGCCCTTTGTTGCTTCCCTCGGACAGTCACATCTTCTGTAGAGGAAAAATGCAGGTATATATTAAATGTTGCAATGCTAAGTGTAGAACATGTTTATTAAAAATTACCATGAATGATTGGAAGACTTGTAGCTATGAAATTGGAGTGGATTTAAAAAGTAAAGATATCTTGTTCACTGCAAGAGTCATGTTGTACCATCCCCTGCATTGATTCCTTCTTAAATGTAGGTATCTCCTCTGCATTTTTCCACATTTCATCCATTGGGAGGTTTTTGAGAGACTGTAGGAAGTATGACTTAATCTTAAGTGGGATCCTCGCGGAAGATGGGATGCAGAATCCAGGAACCATCTCTGACGTGGCTGGATGTGTTGGCTGTGAAGACATCAGGAGGTCTGTGCTTTAGCTTAGGACGCTCCTATTGCTCAGTTTAACATGAGCTCAACAGAAACTTCTGATGCTGTTTGACTCCACTCTGTGGCTGCCTTGTAATACTCATAACCAACTTTTGGTTGTATTTGTGGTTATCTCACTGCCTTTGACTTCCAGGATACTTCTTCTTTCTGCCAAATCATGACTTTAGTCTCTTGGCTGCTAAGAACGAAGCAAGAAAAGCACTGATGGTTGTTTTTTTCTCAGGTAGATACATGCCCAGTCCTTTTCCCATGCTGTTTTTCTTCCTCTGGTGGAGGAGATTATGGCCAGAACTGCAACGTAAGGGACAGGAACTGGTGTAAGAATCTTAAGCATCTCAGTGGAGAGCGGAGAGTTGGTGGGAACCTCTGTGTGTGGGTTCTTAACATGCATGAAAGAAGAGGGGTTGGGAGAGGTGGCTGATGGAGCAGCAGTAGGGACTGGTGGTCCCACTGCTGAGATTTGTGTCTCTTCAGGCAGCTTTAAACCTGAGTGATGGACATTGATCTGTGCCACTTCACGTCAGCTAAGAGCTGAGAGTTGGTGCTGATGCTGTTACTGTGCTTGATGTCTGAGGATATAGTGAGCTTTTAGCCAGACTCACTTACCTGTTCAGGTAGATTTCAGTGGGAAATGTCATGTCTTAGGAAGACTCTGAATTAGTCTTGGCTGCCTGAAGTTAAAATATAGTATTGTAAACCCCAGAATCCTTGTTGAATGATAGTATTTTGTCTTGAAGGCAGTTTGTGGATGCAGGGCAGGCATAAATGCTGGGCTTCAGGCTTCTGCTTTGGTTGTAGTGTGTTTTCAGAGCAGATAATTAGTTCTGTTTGGCTGCATCTGTATTTGTTTTCTCAGTGTTGCAGCCATGGAAAGTGAGAAAAGTAGGAGGGAATGCAGAAGCAGCACTTAAGGAATGTGTTGTGCTTTGTGGTGTTACAGTGGCATGCAGCACAGCCTCAGTTATAACCACTGCTGCACTGCACATCTCGTTAACTGAGAGTTCGAATAGGGAAATGCTCAGGTGTCCTTTTTACAAAACAGTTATGGCCTGGCAGAATGTTCAACTAAACAAAGTGGCCTGGAGCCTGCACAGCAGTTATGTGTCCTTACAGAGGTGGCAGCTTCTTTGTCCTCCTAGGAGTATTCAAGAAGTCTTAAGAGACACTCCAGTGGCCATCTGTCTTCTGCTTTGTTTCATGGAAAAGCTGTTGCTCATGACAATTTGATCTTCATCCTGAAATTCATACTTTTCATCAAAGAGCTTCAGAGGACTAGAATCATGTTGGGATTTAGTACTTAGTCCAGTTCTCTGCAGTGTCCATGGAGCACCCTGACAGATTGATCACACCAGTTATTTTCCATACCCTGTTTATGGGTTTGATTTGCAGCAGCACAGAGCTAGTTCCATTTAATGTCTGTCATAATGCATTTACACAGAGGGAGCATGGTCCATCTCTCTTAATGTTGCCAAAAAGATGCTGCTGAGCACAGATTACATCACAGTTCATGCTGGACCAAGACCATGGGGACCTGGTTACTGAGCATATGGTTTCTAGGCTGGCTGGCTCTGCTGGTGTGGGACTCTTTAGAAAACAGTGACATATTGTTCCTTGTGTTTTTACCCATCTAGGCAAGGCAGGATCCAGTGCAGAACAAGTTCTGATGCAGGAGCTGATGGCTAGAAGCAGAGTAATTTGTGTAATAAACCTGAGTACAGAGTAGGGCAGCAACCAAAACCATGTAGAGACAGTGGCTTTGGAGCTCAATGTTGAGAAGGAATCTGGAGGGTTTCACAAGAAAACCTTTCAAACTATCTATTTAGATCTATGCTGAGTGAACCAGCAACATCACCAAGTTTATTCTTTCAGAAGTGCTTCAACAAATTTAAATTGACAAACATGAGTTAGTGGGGGCTCAGCACTGTTTGTTACTGATCTCAGTAACTAATCTAAAACTAGATTTACTATTCCATGGACTTGTAGCCTAAGGCGCTGCAATAACGAAGAGTTGTCTTGCTTAGTAGGATGTCTCAATGAAGTAGAGATTTCAGCAGAAAAGGCAGTTACTTCAGTGACTGCCAGATACAGTGGGTTGAGTTACAGAACTAAAAATGGTGAGTGATGGCAATGTGAGAGGAAGTGCCCTCAGCTCTTTAGTGTCATTTCTTATGCAAAAGGCTTGACCATCAAGACTTTTGGATGTCTGGACTGTGCCTGTAACTTCTTTGTTCCAAAATAATCGTATGGTCTAAAAAGCTTAGCAGCTTTGGACAATTTGCGGAAGGGAGCTACTGATTTTTTTCTAACTGTTGTATTTGGATAGAAAGTGGTAATTTTAATCATAAGGTAAGGTAGACCTGAATAAAAGAAGAGGATGGGAGGAGGGGTGCAGTGTATTTCAGTGAATAACAAAAGACTGCAGCAAGGGCAACAGGTGACATGAAGAGCAGGGAAATTATGAAGAGTAGAAAAGATTGTCTGGTAAACGTTGTTGTAAACTGTGACAAATTCAAACTGGAGAAGCCCTTTTTTGGTTTTCTAGTGAAAAGAAAATGGGTAATTCAGGATTAGAACCAATTTTGGAATTGGCAAATTCCCTGTCAAGTCTAAAAATGTGATTACCGCAGTATGTCTTATTGTCCTAATTATGCTCTGCTATGACTTGATAAAAAAACCCATTTTATGTTGCTCATATCAGCAATTGAGAAATTTTTGCATTCAAATTTAAATCTTCCTTTCTTCCCATTGTCCCAAGTCCTGCAAACAAACCATAAACTGTAATTCATCCAGACTTGAAGGTCCTTTGGAGTACTAAGACATGATGTGCTATGGATTTTTACAGTTGGCAAGTTATTTTCTGTTGCAGAGATGCAGCCCACTGATTGCTGCTGTCATCTTTGTGTTTTGTTTTCATCTTTTACAGACATAAAAAATTTGTTATAAGATGTTGGGAAGTGTTTTGGGTCAACACTGAATATGGTGTAGGCTACAATTTGGGGTGTCTACTGTATGGTTGGGAAGTGCTGGGAAACTGCAACTTATACCCCAAAGGTCCTTCCACTTCAGTGTTTGCAGAGCCGAGTAATTACATCTCATTTGTAGCTAGGCTGTGGTTGGATGCTGTTCATTTGCATCATGGTTGTAAAGCAGGATCCTTCTTAAAGCTCCATATGTGCTTCCACCATGCTTCCCAATTGGAAATCTACCTGTTCCTGTGACTTAATGTGAAGTATGTACGCACAGTGCATGCAAAGGAGTTGTTCCATAAGCAGCAGAGCTAGTGAACCTCTATTTCTTAAGAATTTGTGCCCCCTTGCACCTCAGCCAATCCTTCTTTCCTGGTTTTTTGCTGTATCCATCTCATCCTTTAGCAGCGCTGCTAATTTACTTTCATTCTGTCTCTGCCCCAAGCCCAAAGCAGCTCACTGCTATAGTATTTTTAATTCCTTCCCCTTTTCCTTAATTACAAGCTGAATCAGACACTGCTTGCTCTGAATGTTTCAAGACTATTTGTGTAGAGGCTAAACAGAAGAAGTCGATGCTAAGTGACATATTCTGCCTCAGTGGAGGCATTACTTGCATTCTCTAGTTCCTGATTTTCATGAAAGGTGTAGAAATGCAAAGTAAGGCTGGATTGCTTTGTCCAGTTTGATTGGCATTGACTGTAGGGCAATGTGTTTGTGTAAGCCTCATTTCCATAAGAAACCAGGGGGAAAATGCTTTTGGAATAAATTAAGCAAACTTGCTTTGAATGCATATTTTTCGACTTGTTAGTCTAATATATATTTAGACAGATAAATTAATGTTAAAATAAAACAACAGCTTTGAGTGTTTTGAAGCAGTGTGTTTTACAACCCTCAAAATTAGGTTGATAGCTTAGCATGATTAATCACGTAACAACTGTTTAATTTCAACCTCCAAGAAAAATGTGTGTGCATTTAACTTAAATGTCCTTTTTACCTTCCAGTTTTATATTGATGTAACTACAGAATATGGCTAGACTTGGTTTTCTGCTTATTGTAGCTAATCTGGTAAAATTCTGTCGGAAATAAGGGAATCTAGCCAATTCATTAAAAGCTATTTACGTTTGGGGTTTTTTTGTTTGGTTTGTGAGGTGGGTTTTTTGTTGGTTTGTTTTTGTTGTTGTTATATTGGGTTATTTTAAGTCTTGCGGAAAAACATTAACTTTGAGAAATTTCCATGTTTGGGGTGAGGAAAACAGTGTTCTGGATACAGTAGACTGTTGAATATACCAGCTGGGGAAAAAAAAAACCCTGCTGTTTTTTTTTAGACAGTATTTTAGTTGCTACTGGGGCAACAGATGAGATAATGGAACAGGAAAAGTCCTTTTCATAATAGATGAAGTTTTCATGATCAGCATTATTTTTTTCATGTAATTAGTGAGAGGAAGTCAGTATTTGACAGATGAAAACGGCCTAGGCTTTAGGTTGCTGTTTTCTTGAATTTTTCTTGGTCTTTGTCAAAAACTGCTGATTACTTTTGAAATTTAATGATGGAGATGCATTTTTTAAATGGCCTTATCTCAGTGGCAATGTTTCAAGTACTTTCCAAAGTACTTTTTGTTTTCAGTTTACATGCATAATGTAAATAATACAATGTCAATAAAAGTGCTTCAAATATGGGAAGAGAAGACAATGGATAAAACAAGTCACATTTACCAAATAAAATCCAAACTTTGCTCTTCATCATCTGCGTTCTTATTTTATCATTTGCTTCCAAATTTTTTATATAGGTAGGGAGGCCTATTGTTAAATATACGTTTTTTTCAAGTTTTACTGATGCAAAATGATTTTCGGGAGTCGGTGACACCTATATTTGGATTTCTCTATGAAGTAGTCAGTATCTGTGCAAAATCTATGCTTTCTAAAAAGGGAGGGGGGTGAGCAGGGAAAAGCCCATGTGATTATTTAGGAATGACAGAGTTGAAATTAAGCTGGACGAATAACTATACAGATCTTTTTCCTTTATTGCAGGAACTGAAAAATCCTCTTTAAAAGGTGCAGTGTGCTGTGGAAACTGTTACTGCCTATAGAAAAATGGACATGTTGCAGATACTACGTAAAACCACAGAGCGCTTGGAATGTGACTACTGCAGCTTCAGGGGAACTGACTATGAAAATATACAAATTCATATGGGTACCGTTCACCCAGAGTGTTGTGATGAAATGGATGCTGCTGGTTTGGGTAAACTTATATTTTATCAAAAAAGTGCAAAACTGTTTCACTGCCATAAATGTTTCTTTACCAGCAAGATGTATTGCAACGTATATTATCACATCAAAGCACAGCATGCAGCACCTGAGAGGTGGAATGAAGAGCAGAAAGAGCAACAGGTAGAAGGAGATTCAGATTCATCCAAAAAGAGTGTTACGTTGGAGCCACAGAAACCTACCCTTTCCCCTGAGTCACTCAAGCCTGCCCTTTCTCCTGAACTCCCCAAATCTGAACCTGTTGTTTCCCCCAAGCTTCAGAAGTCTGCTGTGTCTCCAGAGCCCCAGAAGTCTGCTCAGGTGACTTCCTCAGAGCCAGAGAAGTCAGTCCAGACTGTGTCCCCAGATCCAGAAAAGACAGCCCAGGCTACATCTCCTGATCCAGAGAAGTTAGCCTCATCTGTGTCCCCTGACCTACAGAAGCCGTCTCCTGTCGTGTCCCCTGACCCACAGAAGCTGTCCCCTGTCGTGTCCCCTGACCCACAGAAGCTGTCCCCTGTTGTGTCCCCTGACCCACAGAAGCTGTCCCCTGTTGTGTCCCCTGACCCACAGAAGCTGTCCCCTGTTGTGTCCCCTGACTCACAGAAGCTGTCCCCTGTTGTATCTCCTGACCCACAGAAGCTGTCCCCTGTTGTGTCCCCTGACCCACAGAAGCTGTCCCCTGTTGTATCTCCTGACCCACAGAAACCATCCCCTGTCATGTCTCCTGACCCACAGAAACCATCCCCTGTCATGTCTCCAGACCCACAGAAACCATCCCCTGTCGTGTCTCCTGACCCACAGAAGCCAGCCCCTGCTGTGTCCCCCGACCCACAGAAGCCAGCCCCAGCCGTGTCTCCAGAGCCCCGCCGGCACTCCCCAGCCGTGTCTCCAGAGCCCCGCCGGCACTCCCCTGCCATGTCCCCAGAGCCCCGGCGCCATTCTCCCGCTGTGTCCCCAGAGCCCCGCAGGTACTCCCCAGCAGTGTCACCAGAGCCAAAGAAACCTCCTCCAGCAGTGTCCCCTGAACCACGGAGGTATGCCCCGGCTGCGTCCCCTGAGCCACGGAGGCATCCCTCTCAAACGCGTCGGCCCGCTTCTGCTTCTTCTCCTGAAAGCCGGAGGCCTGCTTCTGCAGTTTCACCGGAGTCATGGAGACCTGGGCCAGCTGTTTCCCCTGAGCCCTGGAGGTCTTCACCTCACGAAGTACAGAAGTCTTCCCCAGTTTCTCCCTGGGCTTCAAAGCCTGCCATGTCGGTGTCCATAGAATCGCGGAGGTCTGCCCCCGAGTCCCGAAGGCCTGGTCCGGTTGTGTTGCCAGAATCTAGGAGAGTTGTTTCTGATTCGTGTAAGTCTACGTCCTTTTCTGAATCCCAGAAGTCTACTCTCGTTTCTTCTGAGCCCTGGAAACCCATCTCATCTGTTTACCCTGAAGGCTGGAAACCTGTTCTATCCCCTGACACATGGAAGCATTCTCCCCCTGTTTCTCCTGAGCTTCGAAAGTCTAGTCACACTGTTTCCTCTGACTCTTGGAAGCCTTCTTTCTTTCCTGAGGTCCGTAAGCCTGGTGTTTCAGTATCTCCTGAATCTTGGAAACTCACTGAGTCACGGAAATCTATGTATTTTCCTGAAACTCAGAAGTCCACCTCTGCTGCTTCTTCTGAGATTCAGAAACGGGCTCATTTCCCTGAACCTCGAAAAAGAGTGTTGTTCCCAGAGACTCGTAAATCTAATCCTACTGCTTCTACTGATGTTCAGAAACGTGCTGTCTTTTCTGAGCCCCAGAATCAGATGTCTACATCTGCTGTTTCCACCGAAGATCAAAAACAAGCTCTGTGTTCTGAAGCCCAAAAATTCGCTCTTGTTTCTTCTGAAGTCCAGAAGCATGCCCTGTTTTCTGAAACCCAAAAACTCACTTCCATTTCCTCTGAAGTTCAGGAGTCTACTTCCTTTCTAGAGTCTCAGAAATCCACATCTCCTGAAGTTCAGAAACATGGCCTCTTTACTGAGTCCCAGAAACCTACTCCTGTTTCTCCTGAGACACTCAAGCAAGCTGTTTTCACAGACTGCCAGAAATCTGCTGTTTCCCCTGATGTTCAAAAGCATGCTGTATTTTCTGAGATGCAGAAGCCTGCTGCTGCTCTAACCTCTGATGTCCAGAGACATGCTGAAACTACTGTACCTTCTGAAATCCAGAAGACCATCCTGTTTTCCGAGCCTCACAAGTCTGCTTCGGGCTTTTTTTCTGAGCCCCAAACACCTAGTGAGTCTGGTGAGAGTGACTTTCTCTCTCACACTTTAGACGATCAGAAACCACTGGATGATTTATTCTCACAGGATGAACAATCAATATTAGCCAAAGAATCGCCTGAACACATGTTGTATTCATGCCCAAAAAAGAAGCCCAAGAAGGAAAACCAGGAGAACTCCGATTCTGAACTAAATAGCAATGAGTGTGGAAAAACAGAAGTGGACTCAATGGAGATAAAGGAGCAAGAATCCAACAGTGACCAGGAGCAGTATGATATGGAGTCATCTGATTACAGCAAAGAGAGCAAAATGGATGCAACTACTCCTACGCAGCCACCGTGTGTGCTTCAGTTTACTGAAGAGAAAGAGGCTTTCATCTCTGAGGAAGAAATAGCAAAATACATGAAGCGTGGCAAGGGAAAGTATTACTGCAAAATTTGTTGCTGTCGTGCAATGAAAAAAGGTGCTGTCTTGCACCATTTAGTTAACAAGCATAATGTTCAAAGCCCATACAAATGTAAAATATGTGGCAAAGCTTTTCTCTTGGAGTCTCTTCTTAAAAATCATGTTGCTGCTCATGGTCAAAGTTTGTTGAAGTGTCCCCGTTGTAATTTTGAATCAAATTTTCCCCGAGGCTTTAAGAAACATTTAACCCATTGCCAAAGCCGTCATAGTGATGAGACACCTAAAAAACACTTGGACAGCCTTGAACCACTTGAAGAACAAATTTAATATGTTTTTTTTTTTTCCTTGTGCTAGAAAAGCTGGATTTACGAAGTGTTCAAAAGTGTTACTGTATGTTAACCGAGTAGTTTAGCTGATCTGACAAGTCAGAAGATGCATGGTTTATTGTACTATGTTTAACTTGTCTTATAGCTGTATTACTTAAAAGATTTACTTTTGAAAGTAATTTTAAATGCGTGTTCATGTCTTTGTATTACCCATCAGTAGAGTCATATTTTATTTTTCAGATGTACTATGTTTTTGAAACCAAAATGGATACAAATTAGTTTTGTAAAGATTTGTAAAACATATAGGAAATTAAGGACTGGAGTGGCAAGCAATCCATATTTTCCTGTGAAGACAACTTCTTTTTTCACATTTGTTAAATGTATTTTTAAAAATGTTTTTATCAAGTTCTCAAATCAAAATTTTCACTACATTGAATGTGAATGAGCCAGAAGATGAGGAACTACCAGTATTCCTGGAATAATTCTGCCCTGAGGTTGTAATTGAGTGTATAGACATTTGTTGGAAATTTATTGCACTCAGTTCTCTGACTTGTCTCAGATTTAGAAGCATCAAGGTACTTATTTTGTGATTATGTATTTTGGCCATGTTTTAATCATACTAATATACATTAAATTGATAGATTAACGTCAGACTATGTATAGCTCAACACTTTCTCTTGATGATCCAGATGTTTGTAATGTCAGACAACCCCTAAATTTCCTGTATTTGGTGAAATGTTATGCTTCAATGTTTTAACAATAAAAAGAAACCCAACCTGGTGTTGGCCATATTTTTTTTTTTTTTGTTAAAGTCAAGAACAAAACATTTCTGTTCGATGTAGTATCTTTTAAGTAACTTTGACAGCAAGAGATACAAAATTACCCAGGAGGTCTACTTTGAAACCTTCAACTTTCCATCAGTCTCCATCATTGCTACGCAAGGTTAGTCTAAATTTCCCATTTCTTTCAGAAAAACCTGTCAAATGTAAATGAAGGAAAACAAGAATTTATGCACTGTTATTTAGGATGCTGCCCTTTGTATGATATGTGTGTTATTTGTTATAAACACATAAGTACTTTATAATTCAGAAGGAATGTAGATTTTAAGTGGAGGCAGCACAAGGAAGAAGGAATTCCTCTCCAGCTGAATTATGCCTAGACAAGCTGTTTTAAACATGGGTTTAGGATATGAAGGTGTTAGTATTAAATTAATAATAAAGTCTCCAAGTGTAAGCTCCAACCAGAGAGCTTCAGATTGGTTTGATTGAAGCTTATATCTTTGTTGTCTTTCAAGGGGATTTCTGTAATGAAGGGCAATAGTATTTAAAGCACTACATTCAGGTGCCTTCTTAGTGCTGCTTATTAAGTGAGAGTTGCTTTCCTACCCTGTCTATATGAATGATTCAAATGCATTCTGTGGCTGCAGTTCAGTGTAGAAGGTAGCATTAAATAAAAGCCAGTAAAAGTGACTTATTCAGGACAGCACAGAATCATACGGTCATTTTTTACTTCCCAAGTGTTAGAAAATATTATTTATTTCAATGGCAAATAATATTTCATAATGAAAGCCAGCATAGTGAAATAATTTCCTGACTTAGCACAATGTCTTCAATATGTACTTTAGTGTAATACAATATTCAACTTGCAGATTCTCTAGCTTTTTAAAGGCTGTTACATTAACAGATCATATATATGATTGAGAAAATACTTCTGTATGAACTTTTAGGCAGTTCCTTTTATATGATCCCTATCCTTGGCGAGGAATCTCTTCTGTGTACTCTTGGAAGGACACTGGTTTCAGTCCTTTTCCTGAAGAATGCGCAAGGGAAAGTGCTAAATGGAAACAATGAAGAAACATCAGAGGATGTTGTTAGGGAAGGATGGTAGCTGTGGCCATATGTGCAGTACAAACATACCTTCATCTTTTTATGGCAAAAAGTGGTTAGTTGTATGGAATGCCCAGTCATGTTTTTAAAGTGCATTTTCACCAGCTTTCATTCAATCAAACTAATAGTCTTCTGTGAAGAACTTGGAGATATTTGTCAGAAAAGGCCATTTTTGTCTCAGATTACAACTTCATTTCATTTGATATTTGGGGGGACATTCTTTCAAGAATTACTAGTTTCAGTAATATTTTATCTTCAGCATAGCTAAGAGTATAAGTAGCTGTCTTGGTATATTAGTGTGTTGATTGTGTCTAGAGCAGAGAAATCATATGGAACGTAACCATTATGAACACACATAATGTTAGTGGCACTGATTGCTCTTACATTAATGACTAAATTAATTGTGTAAAAAAACCCCTGAAGATGATTTAGGATTCAGTGTTTTAAAGTAAGAATTCTGTGCTTTACAGTTGTCTATGCTGAGAAAGCATAAAATGAGAAGCATTAAATTTTAGTTCATTTAGTAGAAGTCAAGTCAAAGGAATTCTTGCTAATTTGTGTTATCTGGAATACTTGACCAGGTGTTTCTTCTGAGCTGTACAGTCAAAAGGCTTTCTTGCTTGCTTGCTTGCTTTGAGCAGGAGGGACAGTGAGTTCAGATGGGCTTATGGTAACTCTGAAACTGTACCCTCAGTTCACAGACATGCTGGCTAAGTTGCTTATGGATAATGTCCTGACAACTCAGTTGCATTATTTCTTCACACCTGCCTCTTATCTGTCAGTTGTCTGCTGGGTTGGTTTTTTTCTTTCACTGCCTCTCTACCTTTTTAATCTGTCTTACTGAATGCTCAGGCAAGTTTTTTCTTATACCTCATGAAAGAGTGCCCAAGGCACAAGTCCTAACCCCCAACAAAATGTATAAACTGTGTGCATGTACTTCATGTTTCATTAGCTGAGCTAAGCCTTGGTGTTGTAGTTGAGACTTGCTGTTCTGTTGAAGCTGCAAGGTAGCCCTCATTGTACCTAGACACTCCATGACTGCAACAGAGGTTTGTGTAAGTATCAAAACCAGATGTTCTGATTCCTTGTCTCAAATGCTTATACTAATATTGACTCATCAAAGTGTACAACCTTCTGAAACCCAAAACCTCAAACTCCAGAGTTTAAGTGAAACTCAGTGGAAAGCAGGCATTTATTCCCAGAGGCTTCCTCCAGTACTGCAAGAGAAAAAATTAAAAACAGTTGTTCTGCTCTTTGTACACTCAGTGTTTAGTTTTATTCCTCATTCTTCCTCCATGCACAGCCTTAAAACTTGGAACATACTGAGGAAAAACAACTTTTAAGTAACTCCCAGATGTCCTGCATTTAAAAAAAAAAAATTCTTTGAACCTAATAGGGAAAAATCAAATGCTTGTATTAAGAAAAAGGTACCTAAAATAGGTATATGTCATCCTGACCTTGCAGGGGATTAAAAGTTTTATCTGTTACAGCATTCATGCTATGTACTTCTACTTAGGAGTACTCAGATGTTCACAGACTGAAGAGGGTGAAGTTTCTGGCAGCCTCTCTCAGAAGGCCCCCCTCCCCACTACCCAAGCCTGGCCACACAAAGCCAATACTTACTGCTGCATTAGTGGAAAAAAACCCTAGCAAAGAAAATGGGGTGGGTGGATTGGTGACTGTAGGCACACAGAAGTCTGAAGTATCCAGTGCCGCCTTTGTCTTTTCCTCACCAGCAAGGTCTCCCACACCTCTCTGTTTAGTCAGAGGGTGGAAATGGTGGAAGAGCTACCATCAGAGAGGGTTAAGTCAGGAGTGAATCGAGAGAACTCAACTCATGCACATCTGTGGCACCCTGGGGTGGTGTCCAGGGTGCTGTGAGAATTGGCTGACATCCACAGCTATTGTATATCATCTTTGATTGAATTTGGGAAAAATTCCCTGTCATTGGAGAGCAAATGCTGCACCCATGTTCAGAGAAGTACAGAAAGATGGTCCAGATTTCCCTGCTGGCAGATATTTAATTTCTATATTTCTGATTTAAAAAATGATGGAAACATGTTAAATGTGAATACTTCAGATATCACTGACATTCTATAAATGTTAATACTTGTGCTGACTCTAAGGACAGAATCTTCCTGAAAATTAAAGGAAAGCAGGGGGATGTGCATTGAAGAAATCTTAAAGCTACTTCTGTGTTCCCTCATTCTGCAGTTTCCAAATCCATAACATTGTAAGGACTCCTCAATGCAGTTGCTACAGACCTGAATTGGCTCAGTGATACCCTGTGCTGTTTTATTTTGGAGGAGAGCTGATAATGACCAAATGAAGAGTTTGGAGAAAATCACTCTGCAGTTGAAATGATGTCTCAGCATGTCATTAACACATATTAGTAGAGCAATCTCACAGATGGGATAGAAGCTTTTTACATGAGGACCATATGTGCATGACAAGATAATGTAATGACCTTTCTGCTGTGGCTTAAGGGGTTACTGCTCTCAGCTGCCTGCCTCCTTCTGTCTGTACTCTGTTCCTTAGCCCCTTTTGATTGAACTGTTCACCTGTGTGATTTGTAAAGCAGAAATTAGTCTCTTTAAATGTCTTGACTATATTTTGTTTTCAAAATTATTTGAATGATTTCTGACTACATTTGTGGTTAAATAAAACATCCCAGTATGGTGCAAATGGGGCATTAGCATCCAAAAGGGGCAAAAAAAAGTCACATGGGGGTGAATGTTAGATAATTACAGATTTCTTAGCAAAAGAACATGCACATAGTAGGGAAAATTTCTTCACCAAAAGGAGTGTCAAGACAGACAGGCTAGAGCAGGCGGCTCAGGGAGTCTCCACCCTGGAGGAATTTAAAAGACATGTAGATGTGGCACTTGGGGATATGCTTTTGTGGTGGAGCTTGCAGTGCTGTATTAACAGCTGGGCCTGATGAACTAAGAGACCTTTCCAACCTAAAGTGTTGCATGATTCTGTGATTCTACATGTAGCCTATGTGGACCAAAATATTCCTATTTGAATGAGTCCTTCACTACATGTCACTTCAGGTTCTTTCCAAGGCCCTGCCACTGAGCACTCTGGGATTTGCATCAGCTGAGCCACTGACCTCCCTGTTAAATAAAATGCTTTCTACCTCACTGTGAGGCATATCAATGTGTACTAGAATGTTAAATGGTTTTCTTAAAGTATTTTGCTGCATAAATCAATTATTTATGTGGAAATTATACAAAAAACCTGTGAAATGGTTTTCCTCTAATTTCTGAATGCTGTTCTGCTCTGTACCCAACCTTTTGTCCATTAAGATTCTTTCTCTATACTCTGAAACAAGTGTCTTTGTTTCAAAGTCAGCATTAAAAATAGTGACAGTATGGAATATTAAATTCTCCTAAAATAATAATTGCTGTGGCTAAAGGCAGGTTGCAGTTCACACAAACTCTTAAACTAAATGTTCCTGATATGCCTGTGAGAGAAATACACATTGGAGAGAAAGGTGCAATTGTGTGCAAATACAGCATGGCTTTTACTAGTATCACTTGTTCACATATAAAATATTGCTTTGTTACAGCTTTCTCTCATATATAAGTTCCTGTAGATTTCACAACTAAGATAATTTTCAGAACTGGAAAATGAACAGACTTTACCCCCTGTTTGGACTGTGCTGATCTCCCGGGTGGTCACAGTGACTATAGGAGTGCAAAGTGTCAGAAAACATTAGCATGGAAATTCTCACTGATGTGTTGCAAGATTTGGTGTACATTTTAATCTACACAAGAGGAATTATGGCTTCTCATTGAATTGTAATATATGGACTTCTAGAATTATTTTTCAACTAATTCAGTATGGATGTTATATTTTAAATGATCCTATTTATCCATTTATAAATGATCCAGCTCTGATATTCCTGTTTGTGCATTGCTGGATCATGTCATCATTTTTTTAGTCTCCCTATTATCCAATTTTTTCAATTTGCTCTGGAATCTGCAAAACATTTCTTGATTAGGCAGTACCTCTGTTATAGCTGCAAAGAAACCTGCCTGAGGATTGACTGTATCAGCCATTTTTTGTTTTTTGATGTCTTGCCCAGAGAAGTTGTGGATGCCCCATCCCTGGAAGTTCAAGGCCAGCTGGTCTAGTGGAAAGTGTCCCTGCTCACGGCAGAAGGGCTGTAACCAGAGGATTTTTAAGACCCCTTACAACCCAAAACATTCAGCGTTTGTATGATTCTGTGCTACATCAAGGGCACAGAAGTTTCATTGTTCTCTGCCTCCCGGAGCCAGTTTTGGTGAAGTTGTCATTAGAGGGAGCTACAGAGCAATTTATGAGCAGATCAGCTTTAAACACGCTAAATACACACAGAGTAATAATAATGATAATACACCAACGATTAGTTCAGAAATGGCTCTGGGCTTTTGTCCTCGATGTGGTGAATTGATTTTAGCCCTCCTAGGACTGATCTCCTCGCCACTGTATCCCGAGTCTTTTGTTTTAAAGCACTTGTTTGTTTTATTTGACCCTCCTCCCTGCTGTGCAGGGCTCCCACTCCCTCAGCACATGCATTATTTACAAAGATGCTCAAAACATTTATGTAACCACCAAAAAAATTACCTCTCTTTTGTTCTTTAGGCCACTACTCCTCTCTTCTCGGAAAGAAAAAGCTCTAAGGGAGTTTCAGAGGTCTGCCCTTCCCACTTGAGACCCTCCAGTGCCAGCGTGCTGTGCCCAGGACCTGTGCTGGGCATAGGCTCTGTAAGTGCAGAGAAGATTTCAGTGCAGTCCACAGCAGCTGGTGCACACAAGAGAGAGACAGCCTGTGGCTGACAATGAGGCTTAAAAATCTCAGGCCTGTTGACTGACAGAAGATGGGGGATGAAGCAGGGCCATAAGCACTCCCCTCAAGTCTTGCTTGTAGTAATTATGTCAAGACAGACACGACTGGCACCATCACCAGTCCCTTATTAAAAACTTTTCATGCCCTGTGTCAGTGGAGTTCTCTCAGGCAACTCCATACAGCACTGACTCCTTTCTTCACAGGCAGCTCCACACAGCTTTGACTCCTCTCTGCAAGTTTTCTTCTTCCTTCTGCATGACTGGCTAACCCCAAGCTGTCCCTTTCCCAGCCACTTGACCCCATCTGTCCCTCACACAGCATCTTCTTACCTTGTCTGTCCCCTGCACAAGCACACGTCCCTTCCTCCTCACAGCACAGCCAGCAGACTCTAGTACTCTAACTTATGGCCAGCTAGTGCACTCTTATAACACCCAAATTCATTGGGCAGGCAAAGCTGTTTCTACTCCTCAGCAATCAGTACAGCTGTAATTCATTGGGAAAGATTGCCTTCTGCACTACCCTTACAAACTACTCTCCTACACTTGCTCACAGCAGTTGCAGCTCCCGCTGCTTTTGTGGAAGACCCCAGCACAGTTTCTCACCCAAAGGTTACACTGAGAAGGACACGCAGCAATCCCACAGTGATTCAGAGTCAAACAGAACTGCACTGGAGGGAACTGGTGAGATGCGAAAGAGAAGAAATGTGAGAAACCACATTTAGATTCAGGTTAAACTCTCCCAGGATTGAGCAGAGAGAGGACAATCTCTGAGTAAGAAATCTGAACATACAAATCCAAGTGTAGTTGGTGGTGTCATAGGAAGTCTGCCTGCAAGGCAGTGGTAGCCCTGACTGGGTTTAGTATGTTTCCACTTCCAGCATTGACAGCACTTATTTGTTATTGATGCACAGCAGGACAGTGACTGTCTTGCTGTCACCGTGTTGGAGACATATTTATTTATCTTTTATATCTTAACTAATATTAAATTAAATATAAGGGAGAACTTTACTGTGAGGATGGTGAGGCACTGGAGCAGGTTGCTCAGAAAATTTATGGATGTTCTGTCCCTGGATTTGCCCCAGGCCAGGTTGGATGGATCCTTGAGCAACCTGGTCTAGTGGATGGTGTCCATGGCAGGGGAGTTGGCATGAGATCATCTTTGAGGTCCTTTACAACCCAAAGCATTCTATCATTCTCTGTTACATCTGTGCTCTGAGACATTGCCTTCAGGTGCAGCCTGCCCATCTGCAGTCATATTTCCCCTTGAAATTCTAGGGAATTTTGCCTGAGTGAGGCCGTGCACAGTTTGACTTCCAGAGGCAAAAGCAGTTTGCAGATACAAAATACAAACCAGCCCTGAAACGTCTGTCCTTCATCATTTTGCATTGACTTGTTGTGGTCTGGGCCATCTCCAGCATTTTCTCTCTCTGCTCTCGTTACTCCAGGCAATAATGAAACTGAAAAATGATGAACTTGGCCTTGACATGGTCAAAATGTTGCTGAAATTGGAAAAAAATACAAACATACTGCCTTGGCCATGGGAACCTTCCTGATTCTTTTATAGTAGAAAAATATCAGAAGTCCTTGATTTCCTCAATTTCATAGCTAATTTCAGACTTCTCTGGCACACATGCACTCTTAGGTGTTGCAAAAAGCATCAGAGAAAAAAAAAATGTCAGAAGATTTTCATAATTTGATTTTTTCATCCTGTCAGTGAGAATGTTTTTAAAATTTGACTTTCTACTAAAGCAACAAAAGTAATGTTTTAGGGATGTCTTAATTGCATTGAAATGATCACCAGGAGTGGTCACATCAGTTGGAAGCAAATGCTCCTTTTGAGTAATGGTCTCCCGCTGCAAGATGAGCTAACAAATTAAGATAAATGGTCTTAGGCAGGATTGTTGGCATAGCCTTCATTGTGGTTTTGAAGCAGCAAGGATAGATTCAAATACCTATGTGTTTACAACAGAATCAGAGCTATTTATCTAAACTGGTTTATGCCGGCACACTTATGTGCGAATAGCTGAAGATTCCAGCTTTGCTGATAAATAACAGAAAATTAACCCACCGCCCCTGGCTTGTGCAGCATAGTTCACATTGCTTTGCAGCAGCTGCAGGATGGGTTTTTACATTTTGTGTAAACAAACAGATATGATCCCAGCACAGGGCAGGGCTCCTGCCAGGCTCTGGTGCAGCAGCTCTGCGATCTCCTGGCCAGGAGAAAGCAGGCACTGGAGCCTTTGATGGCTGTTGGCCTGGGTGTGTCCTATCCAGATTTCTTCAAACTGGCTATTTTAGTTTGGCTATTAGCTTGCTGCTGACGAGATGAAGTGGGTTTGTTTAATTGAAAAAAAAAAAAGAAAAAGAAAAGAAAAAAAGGCCAACTTATTCAGTTAAAACTATGTGGTTTATGGCAGAAAATGCCAAAGTTAATTATGGTTACCATCTGTTTCATCAAAACTCTTATTTGCTTTGGATACCTCTATTTTCAGGTCAGGGCTGGTTTCAATATCTTTCTCAAATTTATTCCAGTGACGAGGCACTTTAAAATTAAATTACCTTATTCTCCATAACCCTGAGCAGAGTGGTGATGTCTGCAGTGACCTTATGGCGCTATTTCTTGTAAAGAAAATATTGCTGTGGCTTTAATCACTGCAAGCTTAGCTCTGCAAGCAGAGAGCTTGCATGACTTTTTCCAGGGATTTATTAAAGCAGATCTGTGTGTTTCTGTGTGAGGCATCTTGCAAACATGAGTGGCATTCTTTTCCCCAGTATCTCCTTTCCACTACCTGACCATGATTTAATCTCTGATATATCAATTCTCAAAAAGCCCACGAGGAATTCACCTCTCCCCATGGTACCTCTGCACACACCTCGTTGCTAAGAACTGTGTCACAATAAAAAGTCAGCTGCCTTGGGAGCCTTGCAGTACACTTGCATGGCAGAGTCTGGAGGAGCCCAGTGACTGGACATTGCATGAACTTCTCCCCCACGAACTGATTGCAACACAAGGCCACTTATAGCAGGCTCCTGCTGTACTGCTGGGCTGCCTGCATTCCCTAGGGAATGCTAGCATGCACACCACTTCTTGGCTGGTTTCCAGGAGGCTTGTGAGGTATTTGAAATCAATGCTATGTATTACTATCAGGAAACAGAAGAGACCAGACTATTACTTAGGTAATAGAAGAAAGGTGCCTGTGGAGCTGACATCAGAAAAATGCCAAAGTACAATAACTTCTTTTAACAGCACATCTGTCTTATTGTATGCACATTACCCAAAACATTCATTTCTCTGGCAAGGGTATCACTGACCAAACATTTGTCATTTCCAAGGCTCAAAGGAACACATGGACTTATATGTACTAAATCTGATGAATTCAAGGAAAATTCAATGGAGGTTTGATCTGCTGCTGGAAGGAAAAATTCTTTACCCTGCTTCCTTCAAAGAGAAACAAAAACATCCTTTATTATTCTTAGTGAGAGGACTGTGCTGCTGCTACTACTCTACATAGTGGAATGACGACTGCTTGAAAATCTTGCTGTTCTTACTTCTTAAATAAATACTAACCTAATAGTGATAGAGAATTAGGCAATAAGATTAGAAAGAGAGATTGTTCCTGAATCAGTCCATTAGGATTAACCAGGCTTTGTTCCATGGCAACTTAGCTAAGAATAATCATGACTGCAAATAGTGCTGTTCCAGTTTCTTGGGTGGAGCTCAGAGTAAAATTGCTGGTCTCCAAATGCGATTGTTAATGTGTTTGGCGGTTCTTAAATGTCACTGTGGCTTTCCTTCAGCAATTCAGTTAGAATTCATTTTGCCATCACATGCGATGCATAAGGAACTCAAACCCCTGCAGGCAAGCTGAGTTCATAAGGTCCTTGCATTTTCAGATAATTTCTGGTGGGACATGACTTCTGGCATTAACTGTTGAGGTTGGCAGCATTGACTCTGCCAAGAGTCACTGGTTGTACACGAGGTATGAAAGGAGTATGTGAGAGATGTGGGCTGGGGCAGTCAGACTGGCACACTGGTGGGTCCTGGTGATAAACCAGTTCTCAAGAATGTGGATCTCAGGTAGAGGAGAAATTCAAAACACTCCTGTTCATCCATGCTGCAGGACACACATAGCCAAGCCCTGTTGTGGGAGCAGCTGAGCTGAACCCAAGGAAAGGCAGTGTCACCAGTGAGCAGTTTAATTACATTGATTATGTCCAGGAAGAATCTTGAGAATTTTTTAAGGATTGTAAGTCTTGAATTTCTTTATATTGCTTGTTTTTATTTTTCTACTGTATAGTCCCCTCCCTCACATTGCAACATATTTTTATTTTAAATGCATCTGCTTGTGTCTTTTGTTCTTGGAAACTACAGTGCTTTCTTAATACACTAGTTTAAATTGGCATGAATCATTTCTACATATTTGATTATGGTGTCACAATCATTTAAACAAAGATGATGAGAGTGAATTTAATCACTTCACTGCAGGCAACACCAAACTTACTCAGGGTTCAGGTAGCATTTATTTGTGTACTCAAAACCAGTGCAAAATATTCTGGTAGGAAAAAAACCACGGTATTTATTGGCTTATGGTTTAATGTGTGTTTCCATGCAGTCGCTCATCTCTCTTAAAACCAGCCAAGGCCCTAGAAAAATAAGGTGTGCTCAGGGACATCCCTTCTTCACAAGTGCCTCTCTTTAAGGGTACCCAGTGGGGTAAGTCTGTGCCTTTGGGGCACTCTCCAGTTCCTCCTGCCCACAAGAATTACCAGGTCTGTTGATCCAAGTCTCAGCTCTTCTGGGCATCCTTCAGCCTCTGTCTGTGGCGAGTCTGGCTGATGCCAACAGCAGATCACATCTAGTTTAGCTTTAATTGTCTGGCCTGAGCCTGCTGCCCAGGTTCCACCAGCTGGTGGCATGTGGTGGGTACCACCAGGGAGGGGCTCAGGGGCTCTTGTGGCATCCTTGGGGACAGAGGAGCTGCCTCCCACCACAGACTCTACCTCTCCTCCCCTGGCTGCAGACAGGACACAGGTGTCCAGCCAAGACCTGACCCAAATGTGTAAGAAAGGAAGGGAGATGATTGTCAGACAAGTCATCCAAACACTAATTCACTGAAATAAAACACTGTTTATTCCTCTGAAGGGAGGTGAAGAGCAGAAGGCAGGAGGAGTAGAGTGAAGCCCATGCATACATTTTCCCATTAACTGTAAATTTTGGCTTGGCTGCTCTCATTCTTGAGTTCAAGGTCACCCTTTATTATGGATGTTTCACCCAGGTGGTGTTGACAGCTCCCTTTACACACACACGCAGATGCACACACCCTCCACCTGGCTTCTTTGCAGATCAGCACCTTTCAACTTTTGGTCTCCTCTTTTGTCCTAGCTCCAGCTCTGGGTTCTCACCAGGGCATTTCCCATCTCACTGCTGTTTTGCAATGAGCTTATGGCATTGGCTGAACCCCACCTTGCCTTGCCATTATTGCCTTTCCCAATTTTTTTCCCCTCCAATTACCACTTCTGATAGAACTTCTTACAACCAAGTGAATAATGGCAAACTCATAAAAATTACAACATCTTTACAGTATAGTATTCATTCCTGTCATGTTTAGCACATGGTGCTCGAGC
Organism: Tychaedon coryphoeus; assembly: GCA_013398595.1. Classification (NCBI taxonomy): domain Eukaryota; kingdom Metazoa; phylum Chordata; class Aves; order Passeriformes; family Muscicapidae; genus Tychaedon; species Tychaedon coryphoeus. The sequence continues at coordinate 320,706 of WBND01000891.1, forward strand.
TCCTTATCATTCAGTTTCATTGAAGGTAATTCTGTAATCTGCTCACAGATAGTTCTGTAATTCTGGTAATTCTGGAGTCTACTTACTTTTAAAATAGACACAAGAAATGTACATATGATTTGTTTTTGTGGTTATGTACAACCCTGTGTGCCTTTGGTAGAAAACACCTGTAAGTCTTGTGGAGACATGACAGATAGACTTTCTGGGGTATATAATTTGGAAACTCATATGGAAGATTGCAGAAAGCCCATCCCACTGATGGCAGACTTCAGACTATAGGATATTATCCATGCATTGCATCAGGTACAGGCTTAGTTTACAACAAAGGGCCCATCCCATCTGAGCCATGTCATGGGCACTGTGGTTTGCTGAAGGAGCTGTGCATATGTGGTCATGATACTGAAATTCCTGTCTGCCATCCAGTTTTCTTGTCCTGGAGAAGCCTCACTGTGTGCCATCTTTTGCCATGAGGAGGAGTACACATTGCTCACCAGCAAGGTGTGTTTTGATCCCACTTGCTGCCCTTACTCTATGTTCTTGGGTATGTACACCTCTTAGGATTGTCTGCCAAATCACTCCTTTGAGGCTGAAATACTCTTCATGATACTGGGTTAGGAAATATTTATGCAGGGACAACAAACAAGAAAATGTGGCCTCTGTGTTGTCCTTTGGCTTGGAGCTAAAATTAAGTCTGTCAGCAGGAGAGGGGAGCAGATGCTCTGCAGGCCAGTGCTGGTGGCTCCAGAGCCAGCTGAAGCCATGGAGGGCTGCAAGCAGGGCAGCTCAAACTCACAGCATCAGTGTAAAGCTGCAGTGTGTGTGATAAAGTACCCCCCATGCCCTTCATCTGCCCTGAGCAGGAGGTAGGACACTCACCAAGTGCATTTTTTGATCTTCAATTCCATTTACAAAGAGAAAAAATTAGAGCAAAATAACACCCCCCTTCCCTAAATTACAAGAATTTATTCAATGTTTTGTGCTTTTTTTGCCAAGTTCATAAAGAACACCTCCTTTTTAATGCTTTGCAGGAAAATGCTGATCTGTTTTTCAGAACTGGTTTAATCTGTATATATTGTTGTTTAATATCCTGTGGATGTTTGGCTAAATTCTAATAATGCAGCCAGAGTGTGCCACCATAGGACTTCTATCAAAATCCTCCCACAGAAAATAGTATTCATCCCAAGGGATGTGTCATAGGTCAAACAAAAGCTGTCATACCTCCTCCTTATTTTGAAAGCACCCATCCTCTCAACTTTCATTTGCAACCAATATAAAAAAAAGCTTTTTGTCAGCAATTTGTCTTTTTATTTATATGCTGGTGTGCTGGTGGCTAACTAATGATTACAATTCCACACAGTGCTAATCTTGCCATAATGGTATTTCTAGTATGACAACTTTCATCTGCTGACTAAACAAGCACAGTCTTGCCTTTTCTCAGCATGGCCATGAGTCAAAAACAAGTCACAGGGAATTGAGGATCTTAGGGCTCGTCTGTACACGGTTTTTCCATGAGTGCAATAAGAAAAGTTCAAGTCAAAGCAATGCATCCCCCAAGCATGGGTGAAACTGCATTTCTGTTAAAGTCAGCACAGTTTATCTGCAGCAATTCAGTGTAACAAGCAGTCCATGTTAGAATAACTGCTCTGGAATACATGGACTGGCTGTCCTGCTCTGGCTGAAACAGTACCACAACATCCACCACCGTGCCAGTGTTCCCAGAGCACTTTTTTCTGACTACAGAAGTGTGAAATTTTAGGAAGAGTTCTTAGGACAAGAAATTGGACAACATGCTGTTCACCAAAACCGTGATATTTCCCCCTCTGCCTCCTTTCAGATCTGGGAATTGAGAGCCTGCACTCTGAGGCTACAATTGATTATAGGGAATAACACAACACAGGGAATTGTTCATCTCACATCTAATGACTACTGGGTGCAGGAACACACCCTTTGCCCCTTACCCCAGGGCAGCAAACGTTCTTCTGACACAGCAGCTCATGCAAGGGGCTCAGCATGCAAAATCTCACCACAGACCAGACTGAGGGTAACTGTCCTTTACCACATTGTACTGTGCATGACACATCTTCTGTACCATTGGAGTTTTCTTTGTTCCTTTTTTCTTTTTTTCTTTTCTTTCTTTTTTTAAAGCCTGACTACCATGTGCTGATGGTGCAGGTACACAATGTGTTTGCTTTGGCAATGAAAGCAGCTGAATAATTTCCCACTTCTTCCCCCAGCCCAGCTGTTCACCCTGTTCCTCCTGGTTCTGCTGACTGTTTGCATATGGGTAGGACAAGCCAGGACAGAGAAATAACAATGTTAAAAAGTAACTTTCTACAAAAAACCCCATTATTCACAGTTCCAAGGAGGACACTGACTTATGATTAGGACAGGAAGGCACTGCAGAGGACAAGCAGTTTTTAAATACATCATTACAAGAGTAATTCATATGGGAGTTTGCAAAAGAAGCAGGGAGCAGCTTGTGTTGGGGACAAGGATGCTAAAGCTACAAAATGTGTGAAAAACAAGTGTTGAAATAAATAGACTAAACAACTAAGATGACATTTGGAATTACACAAGTGTGTTGCCATCTACTGTGAGCATCACATGTACTTCTTCAATCTGTCTAATCTAATACAAACATAGAGCAGCAGGTATATCTAAAAAAAGCCTCTTTGAAAACACCACAGATACCTATCTTGTCTTGGGAGGTGATAAGGAAGACAGAAAACCAGGTATGACAGCACCTCGAGGCATCATTTAATGTGTGGTTAGAAGGCATTCACATTCCACTCTGATGAGAGCAGTAAAGAGAGGAGAGGAGAGGAGAGGAGAGGA
>WBND01000891.1:327061-354815 GCA_013398595.1 Tychaedon coryphoeus
AAAAAAAAAAAAAAAAAAAAAAAAAAAGCTCTAGCTGCATCTGCTTACAGAAATGGCTCACACTCAGATGGTGTGTGGGTTTATTGCCACCCTTGGCAGCAAATTACTTTCATCATCCATCCATAGCTCTTTGACATGACCATCCACACCTTCATCATGGTTTCAGATGAGTTAACAGCACACAGTCCCCAAACTTTCCTAAGTGGAAAAAAAAAAGCTGTATTTTTGATCTTTTGTGTTTTTCACATTTTTGACATATTTGTGGCTACTGCTGCATAGCAGGTACCTGCAGAGAAGTATGTACATTTAAATGCTTTTGTGACTATGTACTCAGCAGCTTCACCCTCAGCAGCCAGCAAACCTCAAAACCCATTTCCATTTGAGAAAATCTGCCAGGGTGAGGATGATTCCCTAATTAGCCACATCCTCTGTGTTTCACCATTAGATAACACAAGGAAATGTGTTCACGGCTTGCTGCTTCATCAAGCTGTGCTGTAGTGATTCATTCCACGTCGACTGGCACTGGGAGGGCAGAAAAGCCCAGGCTCACTGCAGGGATGTGAAGGAGAGCACCATTCCTGTATGACTTCAGACAGTGCCTGTCCCATTGTTTTTCCACAGATGAAAGTTTGCCCTGTGCTGCCCCAAGGATCTTCCATTTACCTCCCAGTATACGAGATGTTTTTGGTTGCATCAGCTCAAAATATGTGTGTCAAAACATGCATTTCCTGAATGTGTTTCCTATTGGGGTATCAGCTGGACACCAGTGGGTCTCCAGAGCAAAAAAATACTCAGTTTCCACGAAATGCTGCTCCTGGAGACAGGACATCTCTTGATGACACTCTTGTCGCAGGACTATTTGCCTACAAGAAGAAATGGAACATGCTGCCCTGCTCTGAGCACTGCACACACAATTAATCATGCTATGGGATCTCCCATTCAGCTGTGGCTGGCTGAGCACTGGTGCATCCTCCCAGTGCAGGCCTGGACTCCTTCTGTGGCCAGGGAGCAACTGCCATACATATGCATCTCCAGCAGGGATTTAATCTGTCTTGTTTCAGACTCACAACTGTACAGGAAACCTAAGCAAACATTTTTGGATCAAGCTCTTAAAATGCTGTACTTCAGAAAGATGCACACAGCCCTCTGCCTGTAGTAATAGGCATCTCTGCATTTCCACTTGATTCCATCTGTCCCAGCATCATTTCTTGTCACCCACATGTAACCTGCCTGTGCTTATCATTGAATACTCTGTGTATGTGTAGTCTCAGGATCTGTCATCAGCCTGTCAAGAAATGCAATGGGTGCAGGAATTACTGACTGTACAGCCTGATCCTCTGAGTTATTTCAAGGACTCAGAGTTATTTTTGAAGGGTGCACTGTATTTTATATTTTGTGTCTGCAACACTGTTTCTTACAACTGCAAAAAGTCATTAGCTTTTATTGCAAAGAATAGCCTTTTCCAGGTGTCTTCACTGGCTGTCATGTTTGCACCACATACCCTAAAGAGATGAAGCAACATTCAATTATATCATGAACTCAATGGCTACTCTCCCAGGAGTTAAGCCAGTCTTAAGGATCAGACTCAGTTCATGGAAAAGTGCTGGGAGCTTCCCTCAGGAACAGTCTATTGGTTCAGTGAAGTTTAGCATTCATCCCAGCAGGAAATACAGTTTTATGGTTTAGCCCTGGTAGCAGCACACCAGCTAAGTCCTTATTAAAACATGGCTCAAGAGTACTTTGTCAGTGTTTGTGGCCAGATGGCAAGGCCTTATGCTGACCTGCATCAAAGGAAATACTGTGCTTTGATCAGACTGGCTAGCCCAGGCTCCTCCCAAGCTTCTCAGCCCCAGCCTCTTTATCTACCACTGAGTGAGCTGATCTGCTGGGCATTTGAATTCTCTGTCCTGCTCTGTCTGTCTCTATTCACTCTGTTGAAAGGCTTCCTTTCCCTCCAAAAGGTGTCTCCTGTCATGTATTGGCATTGCAGCCCAATCTGCTCCAGAAACCGCCTAAGATGACTGATATCTGTTGAGCAAACAAAATGTTTAATGATATTCTAAGTGCTTTGATACTAACCCTGTGTACAGTATAGGGAAGGTGGGTTTTGGTTATAATTCTTGTTCCATCAAAAAAAAAATTCTGAGTGCTTGTTCTGCAGTGAATGACCTGCTGTACGTGCTATTTTCCTGCAGCATTTATGGTATTCATTCAGATTCTGCTGAGGACACAGAGAAGGATGAGAAATGTAAGATGTGGCTAAAAGGAAAACATATCCTTAGGAAGACATCATCAACCATTCCCTCCACCAAATGGGAAATGATCTATTACTTCTCATCAAAGGTCTTTACCTTCACTGTAAGTGGGTTTTTAATGTTGTGATATACCACAGTATACCCACAGTGTATTGTACTGCAGCATTAATTACTGTATATACTCATTATAATATTCCAGGACTGTAGAATTTAATGTTTTTTTACCAAAAGTACATGCTGAGTCTTTTCATTCTGAAAGTTTCTTTCCCCAGTTTAGAGAGGAAAGCCTCTTTAAAAATGGTAGTAAATTAAAAGTTGCAAAGTTTTAATTATTTGTAACCTTAAGGATTAAAAAGTGAAAAATAAAGAGCTCTATTTCTGCCCTGCGATATTTGAACTAAGAGAAGATTGTTATTAAAAAAATAACAACCACCAAAGGAAAAAAATCTCATTTTTTAGGAGAAATTTTTAGGGGGTTTGATTCAGTATACTTTGAACTCTTTGAGGCTATGAGACTGAAACTCCTTCCTGTTTACCTGTGGGCTCATGGTGAGAAAACTGATGGTTGGGTTTCAGTTTTTTGTAAGTGGAAATGAGAGGAGTTAAAGGAAGAACTTGAGTCTCTGTCCTACAGCCATGTTCAAAGTAAAATACCCTGGTGTTTCTGCATAGGAAGCCTTCATCAGCGTTGGAATCTCTAAAATGTGCACACATCTTAAAAAAAGAGAGAAGTATTCTCATCCTGTCTGGTCAGTAATAATAATATATTATTATTTTAGTATATTTGAATTTAATATATTAGTATTTAGTATTTTTGAAATGTTGGGGAAGTCTCTTACCTTACATCAGCTTCTCAAGCAGGGCATTTGTCCAGTGTCAAAGTAGCTTGGCACGCCAGCCTGACTTTTAAGGAGACAATGTCCTTAGAATTATTTGTATCTCTCTTGGGATGCCCTTTTTGTCTTTACTTATGAATGTCTGTTAAATAATGTTCGCTATCAAGCTTTCCGTTCTTAGGAAAGGAGGGGCCTTTTTCCTCTCTAAGGGCGTTTGTTCTGCTTCTACTTGTGAGGATTACTCATTTCCAGTACACTGGCAGGTAGCATAGAGGTTTAGCAACAGATTTTCTGTACCTGAGTCACAGGGTGTACTGTGGAAAGAGTATAATGTTATTTAGAAGGAATTACTGTCTCAAATGTTGGGCATACACAATGTGAAAACTAGCAAAGTGAAAAAGCGGTGATGTCTCACCACATTCTTCCCAAAGAAAATGTGGCCAAACCCACATCAATCTTTTAAGAAAACATACGAAGCCACTAACATATTTCATTACATCTCCTATTTGCACTGATAGTGATCTGTTTAGAAATAGTACCTCCTAATTTCTGTAACCTTAATTCTATTCTTTTCAATGCAAAGCAGTAAATAACCTGACATGCAGCTCCCTGCTGCACAATTACTTGGAACAGAAAACTACCATGAGCAGGGATTGGTTGGAACCATCACTGCCTAAACACTTTTCTGTGTAAAAAGCCTGTCTCTGCAAAGATTTCTGTCTTGCCCTGTTGCTATGGCACTAGTTTGTGGAGGTGCCTGCTCCTCAACTGCCCTTGGATCAAGCAGAACTCCTCAGAACACATCACCTTCCTGCTCCTCACCACCTCCGTGCTCTGTCCCTGCTGGCAGCAGCCCAGGCTGGCTGCTCATGCTCATTCTCATACCTAGTTTTGAGCAGTATAGCTCAACAACTATTTCAAGTACAGTTGATCTGAAGTACAGTCGACCACACTTTCAGCCACAAAATAAGTAAAATGAGTGTTCTGCAGGATGTGATCGCTCTATGAAACATGAGAATGTGATCCAGGAAAAGACTGCAGAATGGTATTTGTAAACAATTGCTCACACTGTCACTCCCTGATATGACTGAAGAGCAACAAAAGGAAGTAGTGGTGAGAGACAAACCTTCAGACTTTGGCTCTTTTTCACGGCTGTAAGTGCAAATCTCTGTGACACTGCTGTACAAATGATCTCATGTCCTTCTTTGACAAGGACAAAAATGTTGAGGAACACTGGAATTGACTCCTCTCAGTTTCTATGATTTTCTCCTATGCAAAGGGCAAGCTAAACAGCATTTCACAAAGGCAGTTGTGTCTCTTCTGCATTGCAGATGTGACCTCCTTTAGCAGCAAAACCTGTAGTGAACAAGCCAAGGTGGCCGAAGCCCCTGAGTAGCCCCACTCATCAAGCACCTTTAAGAGGAGCATCAAGACTTTTCCCATTTCACTGAAATAGCCATTCCTCACAGGCATTGTTGAAGTGCTCCCCTGATCCTCCTTACAACCCCACCTCAAAATCCTTCTTTGACATTCCCCCAAACCTCACAGACACTCACCAGCAAGCAGTGGGCCAACTACTACAAATTGCACGGCCTTGCTTTGTCTCAGCACTCGATCACTCCCTTGTGTTGTACTGCAATCAAACTGTAAATTCTGGGGTGATGACTATCTCCTCCTTTTCCCTGGACCTCTTAGCCCAACAGGGTCAGGCTCATGATAAGGATATTGAGGAGCTAAAACAAAAGTAGTTAAAAAAAATTGCAAATAGTTAAAATAATAAAGAGTTAAACAGGGGAAGTAATAAGTAGTAAGTATTTAGCATATTATACATATTTTCAAACAGTTAGTAATGGAAAAGATTACCATAGGAATAATAATTGTTACTATTTTTGTCTTGTGTAGATCTTTTAATCTATGACTCTCTGAGCACGCTAATTAAAGACTTTGCACATATCCAAGTACAAATAATTCCCATCTGGAAGGGATGGGATGTGAGAGCGAAGCGATTTAATGCCAATAATATCCTCATCTGACGTTATCACTGCAGACCTGGGGCTGAGTTTCCATTTTTAATTAACTGGCAATCTTGGTGTGACATAGATGGATTAAGTACATCCTCATCTGCTGTTTGGTACATGATCCAGTAGTCACCATCAGACTATGGATGTTTGTAATGGGCAGGTACCAGCAGATCTCTGACCTCTGAAGTGACTCAGCTACTGGCCAGAATCATTTGTGTTCCAGTCTGCAGCTGTAAAACTGAGACTCAGCTTCAGACCTGAAGGTGGCAACTTCCTTTTCATTTTACTACTCATTATGTGTGGTAAAATTATTCATTCCTCCCTCCCATTTCTTACTGATGGCATTAAGATTTCAGCTTCTCCTTTGTGGGATGGCAACCACCTCTTTTCTGCAGTAAACAGCCGAGGTGTCAGTATCAACCACAGACTTTTTCCTTGGAGCCAGCAGCCACAGCCCCAGAAGACAGCCTGCTCAGTAGAGAGCAGCAAGCTTTTAAACTTTCACCATACACTTATTTATTAAAATTTCTGCAGGTGCTTACATGACTTATCGCTTTTCCCTGTGCCCATGGGGAGAGATAAAGGCAGTTGCTTTCTCCCCTAGCTGCCCTGTTTGACACCAAGGTGAGTGATTCCCATCTCTTTCAGTTTCAGAGGTCAGCTACCCATTTGCAAAACCTGCAGGGTCCAGCTCTCTTTGCTTTTCACAAACTAACAAATCCCCAGTATTTCTTGGAGCAGCTCTGAGTCAGGTTTGGGTAGGTGCCACAAACCCGTCACAAGGAGCCAGGCAGCCAAGTAGGCAAAAGGCACTGCAGACACATTTAGCTGTATCCTTCAGGAGCTCTTTCAGATGTAATTCCTCTTTTGTTCAGCCTGGAGCAGATGGTGAATCAGAGCACATTTGGGCAGGTGGAAAATCTTCCAGTAGCAATGTCTGGAGCTCTGAACTTGGCTCCTTGCTTGTCGTCCCCCCTGCCTGGCTGTGCTGGCCCAGGGTGCTGTGTGTGCTCAGATGGCTCCAGACAGACTAGAGGGCTGGGGAGGAAAAGTGGCAGATGGCAGCTGAAGCTGGATCAAAGCAGGAAGCCTCACCTCCATACAACAACATTGGTAAGAGCTGGATTTTTTTTCCCAACTATGTTTTGAGTGGCTATATTTAAAAAGTGTCCCTTTACAGAGAATTTTGATTTTCAAAGTCCACAGTTTTTTGCTGTTTTCCCCATCTCATGCTGCCCGTGGGCATGAAGGGATAGATCCAGACCTAAATTAAAGTAAGTGTGAAGCTCAGGTGGCAGGACCCCATGGCTCTGTGTTTACCACATGTAATACTTCAGCTATGGGGAATTTTTTTCAAGGGGTGATCCATCTTTATTGCCACATTTTCTGAGCATGTCTGTGCAAGATGTGTAATAAAAATGAGGTAGCTTTTTCTATGGCCTTCCTGAGTTAACAGAAAGCTGGCAAGACTTTCATAGCCCTTCCCAGGTACCCTTCTTGTGACCATGCCAACGTGTTTTGCAAACACTGAATTGGCCAAAATAGCTGCTTTCACACAACCTAAAATTTGTCCACTTAAAGTGCTGAGAGGGGATGAGTAAGAGCAGTGAGCAGGCCTGTAGGAACTGGTACATGCCCCTGCAGTGCTGTTCTCTGTGCAGCTCAGGATACAATAATGCTCTTGTGCAAGGGCATTTAGCAGAGGTGCTTGGTACCTGCTGCTCTTTCTTTTCACTTCCCCTGCTTTGACAAAAAAAAAAAAAAAAAAAAAANAAAAAAAAAAAGAAAAAAAAAGGATGGATTGTGCCACCAGGATGATGACAAGTCCTTGAATATAGCAAGCATCAGACATATAGAATTTAATTTCTCAACCTCATGACATGGAAAAACGAGACCAATACACAATAAGAAAATTTGCTAGTAGGACAAGAAAATGTGGCAGAGGTATCAGGACAGCTCTAAGATTTAGGTCCTCACTACTCACATTGATTAGGCAGTGCTCCTGAGATCTGTAAGCCTGTGTTTGCTGCTCCACCAGAAGTGCTGGTGCCAGTAACTGCAGTCTTGCCACAGGACAGAAGCATCCCAGCCACTCTGCCATGACATCCCTGAAGCAGTGGAGATCTAGCTATGAAATTTGCCAGGCTGGGGGAACTGAAACCCAAGCTAATCTGAATCACAGAACCATAGAAAAATTTAGATTGGAAAAGACCCTTGAGGTCATTGAGTCCAACTGCTAGTCCAGCTCTGCCAAGTCCACCACTAAAGTCCTCAAGTGCCACATGTCTTTTAAATATCTCCGGGGATGGTGACTCACCACTCCCTAATCCAGTGCCTGACAACACTTTAAGTGAAGAAATGTTTCATAGAACCCAATCTAAACCTCCCCCAACATAACTTGAGGCCATTAATTACTGTAATAGCAGACAAGGGACAATCTGTTTCTCCTGGCTCTCATCATGATGATTAGGACCACTTCAAGCATTTTCTATCTTCTCAATCTATTTTTTATCTGGAGGAGGTTTTACAGAACATGCAGTATCTCAAGGAGACCAATACTCAAGTAAATTGAACTGTGTGACTCATTCCAAGCAGGAAGTGGCCTTGATAAGCTTTCCTAGTTCTCTGTTTACAGCTTCAAAAGCAATTTGCCAACCTAGGAGACACCTTGTTAGATGACCTAGGAGAAGATGTGCTGGCAAGGGTCCCTGGTCCATCAGCAGGAGCTCGGAGCAACTGGGCTCTACTTGCAAGTTGTGTCCTGCAGCACTACATGGTTGGTAAATCATTATCCTCTGTGTCTTTCTTTTGAGCTGGGGCTCCATCCCATCATCACCTGTAGATGGAAGGAGTTACAGGGAATCCCCTGCCTGATTGCATGGGGTGTGACCTGCTTCCGTGGAGGTAACTGCACTGTATCAGGAATGCTCTAAAATAAGCTCAAGGAAAAGTGCTTTGGTCTATTTTAGTATCTGCACTAATTGCTTTTGTCATTTCACAGACATGAGGTGAAATGACAAAGATTTCACCAGAAATTGTGGGACATTGTCATGCCTGTAACTGAAAAGGAAAACATCTGGTTTTCTTAAGGCAGTTTTGCTGGAAAAAGCCAGGAATCTGCCAGAAGTTTATTAACATTTAAAATATTAGCTAAGCCTCAGAAAAAAAAATTGAGGTGGTACTTCCACAATTTTGAGTGAAGACCAGGGAGGATGGCAACAATCCCTCAAGACAGATTCCTTGAAGAGAGGAAGGGGGCAGGGGAAGGGGACTCAAAACAAGTCCTGCAGATTGGCAGAGGGTCAGCACCCAGCCCTGGTGTGCTGGTGAAGGCGTCCATTGGCTCCGTGGCTGAGGGAGTACTAAAGATGGGTAGCAGTCTTTCAAAGTACCTCTGGAAAACCTGTCAGTGCCCAAGGCACTTACTGCAGTTCTGAAGGGCAGTTATATTATTTTCCTTTTTGTTGGAGTATCAAACTGGCTGCCAGATTCTCCACCTTATTTGCAGAAATGGAAAAGCCAGAAGAAATCTAAAAAAAAGCTATCTTCCAGCATGTAGATCTACAGCATAGGCTCTTGCATCACCATGGAAATTAAGAAATCTCTGACAGCTTGAATCTCACTGAGAAGGAAATAAAATAGTAAAATGTCACAACATGGCAGGATGAAATTTGTCCTTCCTGGATACCTACTGAGATAAATAGTTCTGGAGAAGGGTCAGACAGAACAACTGAACTTTAATAGGGTCCTGTCAGAGGGCTCCACTGGCAGAGAGGAGTAATGTTTTGAGTGGTTACAGTGCACTGAAAATTTCTACCTAGCCCTAGGAAAAACATGTTGGTTAAACATTAATGTGGTTCCATTGCCAGTGGCACAGGTCACAGGATGGGGACAAGCACAGACAAATGACCACATACTTGTTTCACTCACCTTTCACATATCCAGTGTTACGTGCTGGTTTTAGGCTTCATAGGTCATATTTACCTTATAGTGTTTCTGACATAGTGATTTTAGGAAATAGTGTCACTGGTTAGTCAGCACAGACTAAAGCCTGTTGAAGGCAGCCTCCTGCTGTGCCAGTGCCACCTCTGCCTTCTTTCTCAGTCTCTCAAATATTTCCTATTGTCATGTCATTTGGCTGGACACTGGTGCTTCTCTTACCCCTCTCTGAGCCAAGTTATTTCATTAAGATGGCAGAAAACTAAGGAAAACTGAATCCCTGCTGGGTCTTTAGCAGGGAACTAGATCCATTCACTAGAGGGTCAGATAGCTGGCAAGGAAGGAATTACATTTTGGGGAAGAGCAGGGTCTGGGAAGGCAAGGGGCAGGTGGGAGCAGGTAGGTTGTCTTGTCTAATTGCATCCATATTGCTCATGGTGCAATCCTGGCAGCAGGGCCAGCCTCAGCCCCTGCTCCATCCTCCAGAGAGCAGGACAGTGGGACAGGCTGCAGGATCAAGATGGGGTTCACTGGACCTCTGACTTGGGGGAAGCTACATGGCAGTCTAGGACAGCAGAGATATGATATATATGGCCAAGGGAAGGGGAAACAGAGAAGGAGGCTTTCCCTGGCTCCAGATGCAGTAGTCCCACATCCTGTTTTGGTTACTGCATTCCCTCCCCTATGCTGATTTGCTCCAAAACCTTCTGGGGAAGTGAAAGAATAACCAGAACATGTTTGCTACTGAAAAGGCACTCAGCCTTGAGCTGTGCACATGCAGCACAAAACAGGGTGTCAGAGTCTGGCACTGAACATGACAGGCCAGAGATAACATGGATCAGGCAAAGACACAAGATCCCAGCCCCATGGGGTCAGCAAGAGGGTGACAGGGGATTTGTGAGTCCCTAGGCTGGCCACAGGAGATGATGGGTGATCCAGCATAAAGCTTGAGCAGCACAAACAGATGATACTAAAGCTCCTATTAAAAAAACCCCCAACCCTGCCAGCACATCAGATTAAGAGTGAAAACTTGACTCATCAGCAAAGGTTTGGTGTAAGTCAGCACTTTACATTGTGTGGCTGCAGTGATTTTGACCTCAGAGCTCTAACGCTGGATTTATTGCACTGTGAAATCATGGGCACAGGAAGGGCAAATGAACGAGTGAGGCCAAAGCACTCAGCAGCCCAGGGACAGTGGCTGGTAGGACTAAGCCTCAAAAACTGCTTCTGCTGGGTCTAAGAGTGTTCAGAGCTCTCAGCTCTATTGCAAGCACTCATCAGAGCAGACAAAGAGCTTGCCAAGTCCATCTATATGAAAAGCTGGGAAGAAGAAATATGATAAATTATCTTTCCATATCCTGTTTGCATCTAATTCAATAACTGACCATCTGTCTACTCTTTTTTTAGCCTCTTTTTAAGTCTGTGATGTGCGCTTGTTTTCAAAATCACTCTCAGATATAAAATTATTTTAGATAACAATCCCTTTTTAATAATTTCTCATTAGATATTTGGGTGTAATGGGTAGTGGTGAAATGATTTTTTTATCATTGCCTTGTTCATAAACTCTTCTTTTTAAAGTGTGCCATATTCCAGAATAAGAATGCCCTGCCAGTCCTTTCATGTAAGTAGCCTTGGTGCCTACAATATACACACTGACATCCAAAATTGCAATTCTACAAATTCCTCTGCAGAAAATAAAGATCCTTTAAACTAGCAGAGGACTAACTCAACTCCTGGGTGTGCTTGAAGTGTGGTCTGTAGAAAGGAACTTCATGAGAGAAAGGAAACATGTGAGGAAGATATCAGTGTTGTCTCTGATTAACAGATTTTTTAAAAATAGCTGGAAGGACTGGACTGTCAGACCTGCACAGTGACAAGGACTGAGTTCATAGAAAAAAATCAAATAAGCTAAATATTAAATCCACATGGAACGCCATGAATCTGAATGTCTAAAATTTGTCTCCTTAGGATTTCTGAAAGACAAATTCCCATACTCTTTGACAGACAGTGAAAATGCTCTGAAGCCAGATCTGAAATCAATGCATTTCTCAAGATGTCTCATCTTCTCTCATGTCCTTTTACTTTCTGGCCCAGCTTCAGATAACATGTAATAGCCATAGTTTGTACAAAACTTATCACAGGCAGTATGTTCTAGCTATTACTAAAATGAGGGATCTCAAATATTTCCATTTATTTTATGAGAAAATTAAGAATTTCTGCATAAAATTATCAACAAGAAAAATATATTTTTCTGAAACGAGGTCCTGGTTATTCATGTTACCTGGAAATGGGATAATGAAACTAATGGATATTTTGAATCACAAGTAGTTCAGAAAGAAATGAGAGGGAATAATAATTTTGAGATGCATCAAAACAGAAACCTTTCAGAAATGGCTGGTGAAACTGAAAGGCTTGAGAAAAATAATTTCAGGATAAATTAAATATTTGATTTGACTAAAATGCATTTTTTCTGCCCAGAGCATTGCCATACATATGAAACATAGTAGAAAGTAAATTTCAAGGAACTAACAAGTCAGAAAGATCAAAAGAAATCTATTTCATCTTGAAAAAAAGGAGAAGTGAAACACACTATTTTATTAAGAAGATTTAATTTTTTTCTCTTAATGGACAATTATAGTCCATCATCAAATCACAAAAGCTCGCAGCATTACCAAAACTTCTCTGTGGGAGAAATAATCCCACATTTGTGCGTGTAAGTTGTTTTCCAGGTGGGAAGAGGAGAGAGCAGGAGCGGGATGCAAACAGCCACAGGGAGACAGGAGTTGCAGCCCTGCTGTCCATCTCCTCTGGTGAGTGCCCTGAGGGGCCCCAGTCCTGCTTTGCTGGCAGGACTCAGAGAAAATTAATCCACACAGGACTCCCAGCCTACACTGTGCACAGATGGAGAAGTCTTGAGCCAATGGAAGAAAATCAAAACCTCTTGTTCTGAAACGACTTTAATCCGGTTAGAGAGAGAGACCTCCATATGGATGATAAAATAAGCAGAAATTCTTACTGACAGTGTAACCCATTTAGATTTCCTGTATATATGCTCTCCTCTCTCCCTCTCTCTGGGGCAGCTGTTGATGCACCAGCCTCCCACTTCTAAGAGCAAAGGGACTGGGCACCTTGAGTTCATGCTTTGAGTGATTCTGCTGGGAAAACATGAGCACTGCCTTGGTATTGGTAGCCCAGGTGCAGCTCTGTTGTTTACCCTTCAATTTCACCCCAAATTCTCAAATCACTTTCTACCTGTTTTTCAATTTATGCTTCAGGTTACATCTTCTTCATCTTCCTAAAAGCTGTATTTGCTGTATTTGCAAAGCCATTATCAAACAGCTATTTGCTGCTGCTAATATAGAGAAGGAAAAAAAAAACATTTCTGCCAAAAACATGAAATTCCTATTCCAAAGGGCAGGATGTCTCAGCTCTAAAATCTTACCTGCACATGAACTGTACTGCCTTGTAATGGCTTAACCATCTTGAGGTGGAAGTGCTTATTTATAGGAAGAAGAGTCCATCTGCAGAGGCATATTTATATTAATCTGATGGAAGACGGAACTGTAAGGTGTGTGAGGCATAAGTGAACCCATTAGGATAAAGCCTCATCTTCATAAATAACTCAGTGGAAACTTTCCAATTGGAGTATTTTGGCAGAATGTCATTATTTGAAAGGACATATTGCTGCAATGTAGCGTTTGCTTGCTTTCTGCATACACTATGTACTCCATGGATTAAAAAAAAAAAAAAAAAAAAAGGACAAAGCAAAGACACAATAATTATAAAACACAGCACCAAAATTCTGATGGCAATCACCCTGCACAGTAGGGGGCTTGTATTCAGCTGAACCAGTCTTCTGGTACAGTAGGTTCTGGCTAGTGAGACTCCATTGTCATTTACAAGCAAGCATATTTAAGTGGTTAGGATATCTTCATTCCATTTTGTCCTGATTTGGCTGGTCTCCTTGTACTCATTCTCCCTGAGCACACTTAAGGAGGGACCAACCCCTTCATTTGCATATTCAGTTGCACAATAATTTTTTCATCAGGTCACTCTTTTGTGAGTTGCCATTTGCCAAGTACTGCATTTAGAAGCATTTGGTGGTCTCAGGAGAGGTGATGCTTCACTTGTCTTGGGAAGAAGACAGAAGTCCTCACAGGCAGGAAAAGCTGGGCTAGATGAAAAATGCATTAGAGTAAGATAAAAATTGAAGGCGCAGAAACTGTAATTGCAAAATACATCTGCGTGAATTCTGGCATTAAGGGAACCCTGGAAACCACAAAGGAAATAACTGCCTTTAGCCTGGGAATGACAGTAAAACAGGTTTAAGCTAAACTACATTATGTGGTGTTCAGGATGCACGGAGGACATGTGCAATCATTGGGGTGTACCCACACAGCACATCTGAGGGTCACCAGCAGTCTGCCCCTGCCAGAAGGGGCAGCCTGGCCATTCTCCACTGGACCTAGCTCTACCAGGACCCATCTCTGTCCCTCAGATCTGAACCTGTGAATTCTCACCTGGCAGAAACTGCTTACCTTTTACTTTTGGTAGGGTTATTTTTGGTCGGGACAAGTAGTTTCAGTTGATGCTTCATTCCATTCTTGGAAGAGATTGAGGTCTGAGCAGGACAGAGCTCACTTTGCAGCACCTGGGAGCTCATGTACTTTACCTGTACTCTGGTTGTTTAACTCTAAGGAGTCTGTTCCTGGGCTATAAAAATTCATCACTTTTCTCCAGGACTCATTATGCTGCAGTATCTTTTTCTCTGTGTAGAGCCTCTAAGTTTAGATGAAAAACCAGTTTTTTTGGGGGCATGGAGTATGTGCTCACACTGAGAAGCAGAGGTCTTGAGTAGTTGGTAGACATGTTACAAACAGTGCCAGAGACAGCTATGGCTTTGGACTGAGGATACTCAAAGTTTGTCTTTTTTCTCCCCTCCCAGTTCCTGTGAATTTACAGCATCATTGTTTCTCATCATGTCAACAAACCAGCCTCAAATACCCAGGGTTTGTCCCTACCAAGAAAGTCCAAAAAGATAAATAATGCGAAGACAGCTGGAAGTGTCATCCAGATGCAACCACGTCAGTACGGGTTACTGCTGGCATAATTCCTTTTTGTCTGAGTAAGTGCTCTGGTTTTGAATTGGTTTCAGTACACAGCCTATTCCTAAGAACACTGCAACTGCAACACTGCAGTTCCTGCCTCTTGTGCTGCTATGCCAACTTGACAGTCACTGCTGCTAAACAGCAGCAGAACTGAAATGCTGAGGAATGTGGATGAGGAGGGACTTTCTGGAGTCCAAGCAAAGCTTGTAAGGAGAACAGCTTAAACTGCAAAAGTATTTGGGAGGTTGAGATTCTGTAGAAAAGATTAATTTGAAACATTTAGAACAGGAAAGGAGATTTAGCCATATATCTTTCATTAAATAGTATGAGGAAATCCCCATGTCCAGTTTGGAAAAGTTTGATATAAATTAGTTAATTAAAGAATGTCTTCCTGAGCAGTACTAGCTCCAGCTCTGACCCTTTATAAGTACCAAACTCATAGAATATAATGACAGAAAACAAACACAGAAAAACTGTTACAAATACAAAAGTGCTGAAAAATTGAATACTTTCCATAGTGATTAAAAAAAAAATCATCAAGTTCTTAAAATCAAGCTGGATTTAGGGGTTACAACAATCTAGAAACCCTGGCAGGAGAAGGAGCACTGATCGTTGTTGTTACTGTTTTTTTTCTGGTAAAGCAGGAGCCAGTTGTGCTAGAGTTTATCTCAATTATTTTAAAGGGAGCTGTTATTATGTTGTTCTCTTAAACTTCTGACTACTTCTGGTTTCTTTCTTTTTTTATTTTTTTTTTCAAACCCACAAAAATTTGTTAAGGAGGATTTGGTTAGTTCAGTACAAATTTCCATTGCTTGCTTTCTGGCCATTGTTTCTTTTAAATTGTACATGAGCAGAGGTAGCTTGATGGGTTTGGAGCTTGAGTTCCCATTCTTTGACAATCAAGAATGGGAGAACTGCAGCTTGATACAACATTCAGCATAAAAACTAGGGAGGTGTTAGGTTTCTTCTTAAGTAATCTCTTCTGTTTGTCAATGTTCCTTTTTTTCCCCCACATTAATGACTGCTGAATAGTTTGCAAAGAACGCTGCAGATGACCAGTCTTGTGTGCTGCAAAGTGTTATATTCCTCTGCCCCTGGAGGCTCCCTGGTGTGAACACCTATTTGTACAGAGAGCCTAAAAGGTTACACTGTAATATGAAGTGAGGAAACAAATCTGTAGAATTCTTAGAAGAGGAAAAAGGAATAGATCTGAAAAGAGATCCAATGAGAATTACTGCAGAGTTACATAGAAAATTACTTCAATTTAGCTACTTGTACAAGATCCATCAGCCTGTTGCCCCCACCCCTGGAAAGAGCAGACTCAATATCCTTGCCTGTGACCTTCCCAACACCTTTTGAGGAAATGAGTACAAACCAAGTCCCTTTAAGAAAACAAGTAAGAACCAACTCCCTTCGTTGCTTTTGGTTTTGAAATACTTCCTACTGTCCAAATCAAAAAGTTCTTTCATAAAATCCTTGTTCATCTGATTTTGACCCTGAGGCGGAACTAAACTCCCCAAGCACCAAGGTCCTCAGGGAGACCATAATTCATTCTGATGGCAATGGCAGCTCAGCTTTCAGTTGTGGTAGCAGCTAAAGGACCTCACCCTCCGTGGTCCTTTGTAAGAGGCTGTGGGTACATATATCTGGGAGTGGGATGGGCGTGGAACAAGGGGAGTCAATGTCTTACCTGTGTAAGCCCAGGTGGGCCTGCATAGGTATAACATCACACCACAGTATAGGATCAAGAATTGTGCATGAAGTCACCTCCAGGTGCTGGTTTGCTACTTCAGAGCTTTTCTGATGGCCAGGATTTCAAAACACCAAACTTGCTTATTGACAATTTTAGTGTTTTCAAAATGAAGAAACACTTTTTATCCCGGAGCAGCAGTTCTTAAGCTTTGAGGCACAGAGCATTCTGTGGCAGAGCTTGGAGAAGCAGCTGGTTATTCACACAGTGGTACAGGGCTTGTACATTCATGTGGCCCTTTTGAAGCTAATAACCAGAACAATGAAAGAAATAAAAGTTGGATGGAGTAACTTCTCAAGCTGACTCTGTAATCTGTGAACTAACAATTGGTCTGCAATGCCTTAATTTGCTGTGACATAGTTTGTGGTATGCAAATCATGGAGAACTCTGTCTCTCTATTGCATAATTACCATAACAATTTATGTTGGCTTAAAAGAATTTATCCTCTCAGAAAGTCTTTGTTGCCCCCTTTGACTTTAGAAAGATTAAAAAGAGTAACTGACACAGTAATTTAACTTCTTGATGACAATATCAGTCCTGTAGATCCTGCTCAATCAAGATACTAATACTGCTGCTGATAAAATACAAGTTGTCTGACAGACACCTGCCCCAAATTTATTCCCACACTTGACATGAACAAAGTGTAGCTAAGTTCAAACATAAGGAAGTTCTAGTTAATCACAGTTCTGGAGTGAAGCAGAAGCAATGGACATAAATTAGTGTAATACACAACAATTCTCGGAAAAAAAACCCTAAGATTTTATTATCTCCCTGTGAGACTGCAATTTGCACTATAATTCTATCAGCTGTCTTTTCTGCTTCTGTGCATAATCAGATACAACATCACATGTCATTAAAGAAACAATTATTCTAACAACAGACTAATAAATGCCTTCTGTTAGATGCAGGATTCAGCCAGCAAACATAAATAGACCTTTTGCATCAATACCAGTGAGGATTAGCAGTGACATTTTTATGTCACCCACTCATTTGTGAATTGCCACATTGTCACTGCAAGCCACAGGGTGGAGGGAAAAAAGAGACAACCAGCAAATGCAGTTATCATTCGTGGGTTTGAAGAACTATGACTATTTAGAGATGTTAGTCAAAAACTCTAAAATTAGGACATATTCGAATCCCACATAAATTCCATATTTAAGATTGTAGGATTGAACATTTAATGAGAATTTGGCAAAACAGATTTTATTTGGGTACAGTACTTCTTACTTATTCACAGTACTTCCTGTGTTAGCTTGGACAGCTCATACAGTATTTTTGTGCCTCACATTTCCTCAGGTTTTTAATTTTTGGGGTATATTTTAGGCAGTATTTTCCATTCTTATTGGAAGCAGTTTAGTAGTGTCTGCAGAGAATCTACAGATGTTCAGTATGGGTAGGGAAATTCTGCTGTTCTGATGAAACATAGGAACCTGAAGATGCTGTAATAACAATTGGCTTCATTTTCTTCACATTCCACAAAACAAAAAATAGATTACAGGGAGCAGCAGGGTTAATTTGATTCTTAACTGGTGGATAGGTAAAATTACACTGCAAAATTAAACAAGATTTCAAAAACCAATTTTCCAGCAGAGGTTTTTTCAGCAATTAAAAAATTAAAATTAAAAATTAAATTTTCAAAATGAAATTTTAATTAAAATTAAAATTTCACTTTCTTAGACACACATAGGAGGTTTTCTGTAGCACTTATTATGGCAGTATGATATAAATGTAAGTTGTCAGCTAAAGCCTTGCAGCCAGTCTTGCAGTCACACACTGATTTCCACATTGACTAGGTTGGGTTAAGTTAATCAGTTAAGCCTGAATACAATTGGGTCATAAAGATTTGAAGATTTAATGATATTCCTTTAGTGTTATTTGAAATTGCATGAATACCAAATGTTCTAGAAGATTTTGAAATGAGTTGACTGGCTCCCAGGAAAGTCATAGTGAGGTGCTAGGGAACAGTAGGAAAACTACTAGCCAAAAGCATGATGCCTTTTACTTTTTGTATGTGTCTACATAAATTTAATTTATTTTGTAGGTATGATCCCTGCCTGGCTGCCACCATTTAAGCAGGCTACAAGGATTCTAGGGACTGTAGGTGAAAAGGTACATCCCTTCCTGTATTTGAACAAATGGGATACTGACTGTGCAATGTCATCAGCACAGTTTTGACAGCTTAATGCATTTCTTTCTCTCCAAATCAATCAATTTCCACTTCTTCAGTATAATTTCCCTGTTCTTTCATTCAGTCTCGAGTCAAACAAGCAGGTAAAACTTCCATAAACCTGCAAAGGACCATTAAAAAAAAGCCACACTAGCAACACTGGCAACAAGAACTCCACAGCTTGCAGCAACAATTCCTTCCCAAAAAGAACCCTGGTGAAGAAGCAGTATTCTGAGAGTAGGTAATTCTTCATTACTGACCCACTGCAACAGGTCAGAGGGATTTAAACCAGAAAAAAAGACCCCTGAAGAGCACTAGTGTGGCATGTGGATTATTAAAATCACTCACTTGAGATGGGTTGCTTTTCTTCCCCGTTGTCTTTATGACAGGCATTTCAGTTTGAAGGGTGTGTAGGAAAGTGAACTTTCAAAATATTAGTCATCTGTAAAGTTACAGTATTCTACTTTCAACAGGATGTGAGGCAAAGTTTTCCAGAATTTAGATTCAGTTACACAGTGATCAAAAGGGGCTCATCTGTAAGAGGAAGATGTGGGCATTCCAGTCAGCCAGAAATCCCATTAAGGATCCATTGTAAAATATATTACTTTTGAGATGGTTAATAAAATCAAATTGGAAATCTTGTGAACTATGTGCAATGTTTCTTATTCAAAGCAGAGTATGATTCAGGGTGTTGACTTTAAGGTAGACAACACTAAAACCGGAAGGGGAAAGTGTGGTCTTTTTCCACATTTGCTCACCAACTTCAAGTTTTGCCTCTGCTATAATTAAAATTATGTATGTGGAGACCTTTCTCATCAACACAATTTTGTACTTTCTACTCCTAAAATTTCAAGTGGAAAAGGAAAGCTTATGTTTAATTTTTCCATTTAATTCTTAATAAAGAGATTTCTTTTTTTGAAGCATCCCCATTCTCTGAGCTTTATAGATCTATTAATCAGTATTCATAGAATTCAAGCCACTGAAAAATGGAGAGAAGAAAGGGGACATATGGGAAGTAGCTAGGAAAGAAGAGGATAAGTTCAGAAGGGATGAAGATGCACAGCACTGTTCTTCCAAGAGCTCTGCACTTTGCCAAGCATTATCAGCACTTTTTCATAGCAGGACTTTGCTGCCTAGTGGAAAACCAGTTGCTTTGTTTTTAGCCAAGGTTCCAGTCTAGAAGGAATCACACTTTAATTTAGAATTCTCTGATTTGTTATCTGTTCTAAGCTAAATCATAAACTTTGCAATGATGTAAAAAATAACAACAGCTATTCTGTACAACTGATATATCAGAGAGAAAAAAGCAGTCCCTCAGTGCATACAGCCGAAGTCTCTGCTCAATGTTTGCCTGTTTGCAAACATTGCTTCAGATAAATTTACTCCAGATCCGGGAAAAGGTTTGGGTCCTCATTTTGTTTAAGCCCCACAAATGTAAACACTGGATAAAGGCCTCTACCACATTTCTCTTGCATACACAAGTTCAAGAACTGCCCAGCACTTCAGTTATCCCAGAAACAAAAATTTGGCTACAAGGAAGTTGAGATTACTGCAGGAGACTTTGAGGCAGACTTTCAAAGTTGAGAAAATTTCAAGTTAATACTCAGAAGCCTTATTGCCTAGCATGCTGACAGCTGTCAGTGACCCACTATACAGCCCTTAAGAGACATACTAGGGATGCAGTACTGCAAGCTCTTACCCGTGATAAAACTAACTCATTTTGAAAAGAAAAAATATCCTTAATGAGCTATCTTTAAGAACAATGATGTATCTTATGAACAGATATGATAATCTTGCAGCAACTCTTTAGTTTCCTGTAGCTACTGTTCAGTGTTGATCCAACTGATTTCTGTCAGTAGCTAGAGATTAACAACAGACTGTTCATTAGCTATGTCAGCTACATGAGGTACTTGGCAACAAGCCCTCCAGTTTCATCCATAGTTCAGTTCATGTCATTTATTCTGATGTGAAAGTGTAATGCCTGTGCAAATGTCACAGGCAGATGAAATGATGTAGCATCTCTGCTTCCATACCCATCCAAGCAAGAACTGCCTAGAGTTTCAAAATGCCTCAAACTTACCAGTGCTGGAGCCCACACTGTGCAGCTGTAGACTGCAGGGGTGGCAGCTACAATACCCACAGTCTGTTCCACCCAGCCCAGCTGTGACAGAAGGGGATGTTTCAAGATGCAGAAGACAAGTGTGAGGTTGGTAGAATGGTTCTGCTGTGGGAAGCAGCTGAACCAGTAGGACTTACCTGCATTCCTTCAATCATACTGTCCCAAACTGTCACAGTCATTCCTGTAAGAAGTATCTACAGTAAGATACTATACCACAGATAACAAGGAAAAGAAATAGCAAATATAGATGTCCTTGTATATTCGACTGTTACAAACATTTTTTCTGATACTTGGATGCTTTATATTGTGCAAGTGTATGTCCAGTGAACAGAGACATCTTTACAGTCTGCACAGTTAATTTTGTCTTTCTGTATTTACAGCAGTAAAAGGCACAGCAACTCTTTAGTATGAAATGTCCCAAGGGATTTCTGTGCCTCAACATATATTGCAGACATACTTTATCTCTTTTTTAAAAGGAACACCCACCCCCCCCCTCACTTCCAGAATAGTCAACCCCTCCACCCAAACAACCATCATCCCACCCAGCTTTAGAAAGAGACACCTGTTAATTATGCTCACCCTACTACCAGTTTCTCAGGCACCCTTAAGGAATTGCAAAGTGAAATAACTGGGAGAGCTCAACAGCCAGCCAGAAAAAAATTAAAGGCTTCTGGCTTCAGCAGAGAAGTACTGAAGAAATGCCCAGATACAGCCCACATGACTGAATTATTCTGGTAGTTAGCAGCATTTGAGATCAGGTTTACAAAGTCTCTTTTCATGGACAAGGGTTGATGTAAGGATACATTCTACAGGCTTTCTGCTTTAGACTGATGGCAGTCAGCCCCAATTATTTACCTGCACTGATGCAGAGCCATGCATGGACACAGATCTGTTCACTTCTGTCACGCCAGTCCCACTGTGCGTTTGCCAAATGCCTCTTAATGAAACAAGGGCAGGTTGAAATCGATCAATGTGACTTGCCCACAGCAACACAGGGAGGGGACAGTTTACAGCTGTCTATGCAGAAGGGCAGGTCCACCTAAATACACTACAATGGTTCATTTGGCATGGCTGGTCTAGCTGAAAGAACATGGAATGCTTTTGCACCTTGACCTGAGTATTACCTACTCTAAGGGCATCTCATGCACCACTAGCAGCTTCAGTCCTTGTAAAAGTCTTAGAATATGGTTTCTTCAAGATTTTATCATAGGAGATGAACTACCTAACTTGTAACACAGTTTTATTAAAAGCAGACAAAACCTGGTTGGTTGGCTCATTTTTTCCAATAATGACTGTACATTAGGACATGTCAACATAAATTTGGATAAACTGAAAAATCATAGACGATAAATTGCGGAACAGCTGTAAAACAACATTTCATTATACCAAAACTAGGGATTCAAAGTCATGTTTCATTTTTTCTGTCAAACTGTTCACAGTTTAGCACGAACTAAAAAGCTAGCCTCGCTCCTAATCCCTTCTATTAATCTCACACTTCTTCCTCCTTTGCACACTCAGATGAGGACATGAAAAAAATGAAAATATCTATCATTTTTTTTCTTCAGTGCCAACAAGGAAACAAAATGAGTAACTCAACTACTTTTTTTTTTTTTTCTGGATGAAGTCTCTGAAGTTTAGCCTATTGCCTTCAGGTTCATATGCATTGCATACAACTCAAGGTGTATTAGGTCAGGACTGTAATCTCCTTAGCCCTCCTTTCCAGCTAATGGAAAAATAAGTTAGCAACACAATGCTAAATAGTTTCTCAGCTACCTTCACATGCCTCTGTTCTCTCCTGTGTTTCCAAGAACACTTCTTCCTCCCTTCTTCTCTCACTTGTGTCACCATATTACTCATTTAGGGTTGCTTGGCTTGGAGCTGCATGCATCCTGATACACCAGCATGGTAACAGCTGTAACTTTTTTCAGTTTAAGCATAAATCTGGATGTCTATTAGGAGCTACTGGCCACATGAGGTTTTAACAAAACTTCTGGTAAGGCAACAGCTTCAAAGAATTTTTAGATACAACAATACCTCACAATCTAGCTTGGTGATGAAACTTCCCTTTACAGTAGCCACCAGCTGTAGGTGAGACACATTACAAAATACCTTAATCCTAAACCCTTTTTAATTAGGTGTTGACCTTTACACAGTGGCTAAAACTAGTATTAGTCTTTCCAGAGTCAGAGATATTAAGCTGCACAGAAATAAGGTCAGAATGCTATTTTAAGTTAAGCAATGCCACTCTCCCAGGCCCTTATTTAGACATATTTGTCTACAACAAAAATTGTTGTGTCTTCATTTACTTTGACATGAGTTATTAGAAAGTAGCTGCCAAAGAAAAACGTTACTGTCTTGCAAACAACTCTACTGTATTTTTTCCACGTCTTGCTGCTTGAGCACTAGACTACATCAAACATCCTGATAATTTAAAAAAAAAAAACAACATAAAAAAGTATATAGTTTTAACAGCCAATATGCACCTAAATATGTAGCATACAGGAGCCAATTCAAATCATTCATGGGCTCTTTTTATTTCATAAAACTAAAGCTTACAGATTTTCAACTCATAACCACTCAGAGAGACAACCACAAAAAAGTGTATTAATAAAACCCAACAGGCTTCCAGGTCTCTAAAATTTTTTGAACACAAAGTACAAAAAAAGATACCACATGTTACATTACAGTCTTGCTGCCTTACACACCACCATAAAAAGTGAACAAACATTCAGTAACTTCAGGCGTACCATTAAAAAGATACCAGTAAGTGCTCCAGTTTTCTGTACCATACAACTTTATTTCAGTAACATCTTTCTAGGCAATGTATCCAAAATATTTGACTCTAGCATACCTTTAGCCTGCAAATGTACTGAAATAGGGCATTAAGTCTTTCCTACCTCAAAAAAAAGCCCATTAAGTTTTAGGTCATATTATAAAAAGTAACCATGTGGAATGTGACAAGTCATAATGTGAAATCAAAGTGCTTTATTCCCATAGCGCAGACAGACACGAGTGGTTATCCAGCCATTCTTTAGTATATCTCAAACACCAAAAGAGATATTTGCTCTGTTGCACCCCACCTTGCAGAGACCTTTGGACCATTATGGTGAAATTTCACTAGCTGACAGCTAAACAGTATCAGTGGACCAGCAATTTCACTTTGATATTTCAAATAATGAGTTGTAAATGAGGCATCTTTTCATCATTATTCAAGTTCCCTTAATAATTTGTGAAGTCCTACTGTATTATGTAACATTATATTCCAGTTAGTCTCTTAAAATCCAAGATACGCTCTATTAGAAAACTTCAAATTATTTCCCTAGAACCCAATAGCTGTCTAAGACTCAGTATTTTTGTGCAATTCTTTGCTACTTGCATGTGAAGAGAGAAATAGTTAACAGCATGTACGAAAGAACTATAAACTCTCAAAGCAGAAAACAACTTCAATAAGGTTTGGACATCAGAAGTTTCACGGAATATGTCCTCAATTCAGATGCTCCCATACTGAAGAATACTCACGTTTTAAGTGTTCAGTCAGAAAATGTCCTTCCCACAGAAGTCTAAAAACCTATTTATCTTGCAGAGAAAAGTTTAAGACTTAGGCATTTAATTATCTTTCCTGTTACAACAGAATTAGCTCTACATCATAACATGTATGATTAATCCTCCCAGTTTCAGACATCCCCCTGTACAGGTGTACAGTTTAAACAGGGAGGACTGAGGGAAAATTTCTGGTCCTGTCCCACAGACATAAAGCACTTTGCAAGACTGGTTTTATCCATTGCATTTGTGGCAACCAACCCAAAATGAAGGCACATGAAATCTATAACATTATAGCTTATAAATTGTAAACTAAAGCTGAACCTCTCTATAATTTCTAGTCCTTTTGCACAGAAGTAATGACCAGCACCTATGCAGAGGTTCTATATTAATTTTAATGCAGCTTTTTCCAGAAATAGTTAAGTGTCACTTGCATGCCTGTGCAAACACTGCCATTTATTAGGTTTTGACATGAAGTGCAGAAACTGGTTGTTTATCTGCATGGAAAGTCTGATGCCAATGCATCAGTAGCACTTCCTTCCCGTCGCTATGAGAAATATAAGTCACTAGCAACAGCTCAAAAGTGCACACTCCTAGCAGCAGGTTTCCTGTCAGGTGTTCTACAGCCTGTGGCATGCATTTAATCAGTGTCTCAAATTTGGATTTTAACATGTCAAAGCCTATCTACTTTTGGTTAGTTACAGGCCAGGCATGCACATGCATTTTAAGGAAGCCAGCTCGAAACATGCTTTGACAGATGCTGCATTGAAACTGCTAAACACACGGAGTAGCACTCAGGATCCAGGGTCAGCTCAATACCTCAGCTCTTAAGGAAAGCTGAACCTGGATATAAATCTGCCTCCTAGACTTCACTGAAACTGCTACCTTTAAAGCAGACAAACAAGATTCAAGGTTTCCGAAAGCTTCAGCAGACGGATAGGCTCATCAATCAGATTAAGACTTACTAGGTTGTCAAACAACAGTTCCAAGTCTTGGCTATTACTTCTCCAGAAAGGTAGGTTTAAAAGAACTCAAACACCACTGCCACCACTTAACTAGAACATGTAATTATGTTGCCTCATTCAGAATGATAAACAGGGATAGCGTTTTGGAGTTCTAGTTTTTCACCCTACGCGTGAATTCACACGTTTTTCTTTTTTTGTTCTTCCCCTCTCTTTTATTTTTTCTCTATTTCCGCAGTGTAAGCTGAAGGGATTGGCACACAAATAATCAGCGAACACAGACCTGTAGCTATTACATTACAGAACCATATTAGAGTTTCATGAAGATTTCGTGCAACGATGTCTGTGCTCTCTTACTCTAAAAGAGAACGATTTTCACAGATAACACGTACAACACAATTTTGTGATTTTAAATGCAGTGAGTTACACAAAGAACATTAACAAGAATTGACCAGACTTAATAACTGGAACTGCGCTAGGTCTGGCACTTGAGAATTCACAGTGATTAAAATAAAATTGCTTTGCCTAAGACAAAACATAAGATACCAAATATATATTAATAACTCTTTGCTTCTATTATCTTGTATTAGTACTCCAACAGCGATAAGCAAGCTCAGTAGTACCTCAGACAGCAAAGACTTCTGCACATGGTCAACTTTATTCATTGCTTGCAGTGCAATTTTTTTTTAGTAGTATATTAATGATGTCAAATCAAGCAATTTTCAATGCATAAAGTCAACACAGGCTCTGATGGACTGAAGCTTGGATTATGACAGGAAACCACTCTGTATGTACCATCTCGTTTTGTGTACCCAATTCCACACTGTGCCAGGTGGTATTGCTGCTAAAGAGAAACTTAAGGTATACTTGTATGTTACTGAGGTGCTCTTCTGACATAGCAAGTTGTTTGCTGATAGTTCATAGTACCAGTTGATAACGTAAGAATAAAGTATTTGCACTTTTCTTTCCCCCACTCCACTAATCCTAGTAGATCCACTAACACAGGTTTACGATCACAAAGCCGAACTTTACGATCTTTAGAGAGAAAGGAGCACAGCTTTTAAACACCCCAGCGTTTCTCAACCCACCCACTGCCTCCCATTTCAGCACCGAGGGCCTGGCTGAAGCAGCTGGTTCCAGAGCCCTGCTGGGCTCACTGACCACACCAAGCTGGGGGTTAAAGCAAGACACTCAGGACCCTTCTGGCCAGAGTCCACGAGTGTAGATGAGCCCCACTCGTACCTGCCTCACCTTCTGTGCTACACCTGAGGGCACTTTGGTCCGTGCATCCACCTCCCAGACCTCCTGCTCCCTGGCCTTATCCAAACACATTGGACTTTGGCCTAAGCTTGAATGATGATTTCAGGGATTTCTCCTCATGCTCTTCCTCCTCAGTGTCACCACGAAAGGAGGGCGTGTTGTGGATGATCTGAGTCCTGAAGCGGATCTTATTAAGCCGAGGCTTCATCCGTCCGCTGCCAGAGGCTTTCCTGGTCATCTCCTTGCCTTTGCCGGGCACCGCTGCCCCATCGGTACCGTCAGCTTCCTCCCCAGCGCCGTGATGGTGGTGGGAGAGCCGGTAATTAATGAGATTAGACGGCAACACCTTGGAGAGCCTCCAGCGCCCGCTCCCATTGCCAGCGTTCCCTTCCTCCTCCTCCTCCTCCAGGGCCCCCACGAGGTTCCGCATGTCCCCCGAGGCGCCCTGCTGCAGGTACTGCGCGGCCTTGCGCCCGCTGTAGTCGCGGATGTCCACGTCGGCATCGTAGGCTCCCACCAGCAGCTTCACGACCTCGGCGTGGCCGTGCATGGCGGCGATGTGCAGCGCCGTGTGCCCGCCGCTCGTGCGGGCGTTGATGTCCACGGGCAGCCCGTGCCGCTGCGCGAAGTTGACCAGCGTGGCCAGCAGCTCCTGCCGCCCGTGCTTGGCGGCCCAGTGCAGCACCGTGAAGCCGGTGATGAAGTCCCGCTTGCAGAGCAGCGCCGGCTCGCAGCTCAGCAGCCCCTCCAGGCTCTCCCACCGCCCGTCCGAGGCCGACAGCATCCAGGCGTGCTCCAGGGGGTCCAGTGCCACGGAGCCGGTGGTGCTCCCCTCCTCCTCGGCGGAGGACGAGGCCACCGAGGCGCTGTCCGAGTCGCGGCCGCGGCCCCCGCCGGGGAGGGCGCCGCGCTTCAGCTGAGGGGAGCTGCTCCGCGCCGCCTCCCGCAGGCTCCGGCGGCCGCCGCCCTGCGCCGCCGCCCCGGGGGCTCCGTCCGCCGCCCCCGCCTCGTCCGCCGCCGGGGGCCGCCCCGGGCCCGCCGCTATCGCGGTCTCCTCGCCGCCGCCTTCGCCGCGCCCGGGCGGCGGCCCCCGCCGGGAGCCCCTCCGCTGGCCCCCAGCCACCGCCGGGCTCGGCCGGGGCGGCTCGCCCCGCTGCTCCGGGGGCTGCGGGCGGATGCCGGCATCCTCGCCAGTTACCGGCGGTGTCTCCTCAGCCCCTGCCCGTGGGGAGGGCGGCGGGCTCGGCTGCTTCGCGCTGTTCTCCGCCGCCGGCTCCTGCTCGCCGGGGGTCAGGGGGGCGGCGGCGGGGGGCTCGGGGGCGCAGTACCGGCGGCGGAGGTGCACGTACTTGACGCCGGTGCCGGGCTCCTGGCGCACGGTGGCCACTGCGTTGACCAGCTCCTTGAAGCGGTGCCGGGCGGCGGCGCGGCGGGAGGGCTCCGCGGGGTTCAGCCAGTCCCGGAAATGCTCCAGCAGCTCCGCATTGCGCGCCCGCCCGCCCCGAGCCGCCAGGAACCGCACCACTGACTCCTGCTGCAGCTCCGCCGGCTCCGCCATCGCCGCCGCTACCCCATCGCGCCGCCGGCGCTCCTCCTGCTGCTACTGCCGCTGCTGGCGATGGTGGTGGCAGGGGCGGTGCGGGCGCGGTGGAGCCGCCGCTGCCCCCGCCCCTCCTGCCGGCGGCAGCATGCCCGGCAATCACTGCCGCGGCGGCGGCACCGCGCCGCCCTCCGGCCGGGAGGCGCCCGCCAGCAGCGCCCGCCCCGGCGGCGGAGCCGCGGCCGCGTCCCTCCCCG
>WBND01000892.1:6660-29772 GCA_013398595.1 Tychaedon coryphoeus
TATCAGAATTGACTCTATTAAGAGTAAAACCACACTAAGGTATGAATGTAGTGGTATTCTGCTTAATATGTATCCGGATACTAACATGGTGGGTTACCCATCACCTCTGGAGGAGTTTGGGCCTCCCTCAAAGGCTTTGCTGTGTTTTGGTTTCACAACCCATCCAAACATGTTTTGGCTTTGTGCATCACAGAAAGGGAGGAAAAGAAAGAGTATTTGTAAGATATAGATGGAAGTTCAGAAATCAGTAAAGCTATCATGCATTGATGGTATTCATGCTTTAGAACAATGTTGATGGGCAGCTTGCTGCTTTGGGACAGATTGCATCTACATTCTTGTTAGTTCCTTTTCTAACCGCCCAGCCCAAGCCAGAGAAGAAGTCCTCGGGGAATTCTAGTATATTTGGTTTATCCTCAATGACAATAACATATGACTCTGTAGTAATCTGGAAGGCTTACTAAATTGCCTATCAATATAAACCTTGCGCAAGAAATCAGAGGGAAAATGAGAATCTAGTCTAAAATTGCAGACTTTTAAAGTTAATTAGTGAAATCAACAAAAACTAATTCATAAATAACTAACTTTCTCAAGAGAATCTGTTTGAATCTTTAAAAGAGCCACAAATGAAATACAATAAAATAAATACATACAAATTCATAAACATTAAAAAAAAAACACTTTTAGCATATGTTGATGAGCAGGACACGTCCTTAACCATAATAGTTTCATTATCTCCTTCATATAAACCACCTTGGAACAGGCCTGCCTTCCAAAAGATCTCCAAAATAAAAGAAATTATGTGATGTAGTGAGCAGAGTGAATCCTAATCGTGTATTTCTGTATGGACATGAGCATATTTGATGGAAAGAAGGAATTACATGGTAAGGCATTCAAACACAATGGATATATGACATAAGAAGCCCACTGAATTTCTCATACAAACCAGAAAAACCCTATCACCACGTGATGTTTGTACAAAGCCAGCATAACAGGTGGCTAAGAAACAGTACACTGCTCTCCACCTGATTTGCTAGAACTGCAGTAGTATGCCTTCATCTGACCCAGCCTATGTTTCAGGTTAATCTGTAATTAGGCCCAGCATTAATGACTCTGGAACCAAGGGCTAAGTGCAAGTTCTGTGACACATTCTTTAGCAACAAGGCTGAGTGTGACAGCACAACTATTTATGGGGCTGCACTGCACACTGCAAATTACTAAACACTGAAAAGTTAAAAACAAAGTTTTCCTGTGGAGGATTGGTTGAAATTTTTTTCACCTGTCTTCACTTCTAATGCTGAGAGCGGCAGAAGAGCAGTAATTAAATTTTAGCTTTGATTATGCTCATTCCCATTGATTCTGGCTGCCAGGTTAAACCTTGTGGCTGAAAAATTATGCCCTGTGACCATAAGCTAAAGTCACCTTCAGACAGCTCAGAATTACATGTACAGAAAGAACAGATGAAGCACAAAGGGGCATAAAAACATTTTTACATATTCCTCTGCTAATCAGTGCTGATCTTCAGTCAGCCCTCAGAGTGGGACCTAACATTTCAGCATTGCCATAGGTAAGTTTTAGTATAGATTGACAGTTTTAGGGAACACAGATAATGGAAAGTTCTGTTTCAGTTAATCAAAAGTAAAGTTCACTCAACTGTATTTCTAACTGTATTTCTTCCTCTAAATGCAACACTCCCCAGTTTAGCAGTGATAAAACTAGATAATGTGGGGGGAAGAGCACCTTCTCCATGCTCTTCCAGAATGAGGAATTTTCAGCCTTCTGAAATACAGTCTCTTCCAAAAGGGTTTGAGAAGCAACTCACACAGCAAATTACAGGCAGGTGCAGTTCAGCAAAACGGCATCTTAGCTGCCTGTATACTTTAGCTGATATAGAGAAGAATTGCCAATTTAGAACTGCCAATGACCACTTCTTTCTTGGAGTCAGGACTGGTGCTCGAAGGGCATCAGGCTAACTGATGTAGAGTGGGAGAGAGAAGAGAGAGGAAAGAAGAAAAAAGAAGAAAAGGAAAAATCTAACCTGACTTCTTGTGGTTTCATGTGAGCTCAAGCAATGATGAAAGAAAGGAAGAAATGTGAGATGAGCTCATTTCAGTGCCTGCTAGCATAACTATTATCATAAAACTCCTGTTAGTCCACAGCACAGTGAATACTTTAGCAGCACAGGTCCATATTGCCAAACAGAGAAAAAAAATCCAGCTTTCCAGCTTTCCACCACCTCATCTCTCTTTTTATTACTTCCATGTGACTCCCTGCCTCCCTTTTCTTGGCCATGCACCGAACTGAACTGGAGAACATATCAGGATGAAAATAATAAAGTACACTTTTAGATACAGAAAAGTTTGGGAGGTTTTTGTTTTGTTTGTTTTGTAGTTTGGTTTTTTTTAAGATAAATAGTATAGTTGAGCTAGAGGTTGTCTCTGACACAATAGCTGATAAACATTTACTTTGCTGGTCAAAGATGCTTTAACCTTCCACACCACCTTTTCAGTTCATCTTGTTCAAATGTGAGGTTGAAACCACATGGGATAACTTGTTTGGTTTAGAAATAATGTGGTTTTTTACTCTTGTAACACTGCTGGGCACACCATGTGGGCACAAGAATAAGCACTGGTGTAGAATTTTCAGGCACTACTTGAATCAGTAATGTAAACAAAATATTTTTCTCCAACAATGGCCTGAGGTCACTGCTTCAAATCCCATTAATATGAAATGTTCATAAAAACAAATTATAATGAAATATTAATAAAGAAGACAATTATAGAATTGAGGAAAGAAAATCAAAAGTTGGTTTTAGACCTAATTTCTCAAAGAACAAAAATTAATAAGCATAACACAGATTTTCACAGATTATAGAACGGTTTGTGTTGGAAGAGATCTTAAAGACCACCTATTTCCAGTCCCCTGCCATGGGCAGGAACACCTTCCACTAGACCAGGTTGCTTAGAGCCCCATTAAACCTGGCCTTGAACACTTCCAGGGATGGAGTAGCCAGAGCTTCTCTGGGTAACCTGTGCCAGGGCCTCCACACCCTCACCAGGAAGAATTTCTTCCTGATACCTAACCTAAACACGCCCTCTTTCAGTTCAAAGCCATTCCCCCTTGTCCTGTGACACTAGGCCCTTGTCAAAAGTCCCTCTCCAGCTCTCTTTAGCTATTGGAAGGGACTCGAAGCTCTCCTCAGTGCCTTCCCTTCTCCCAGCTGACAACTCCAACACTCCCAACCTTTCCTCACAGCAGAGGCTTTCCAGCCCTCTGAGCACCTTCATGGCCTCCTCTGGAATCAGTCCATGTCCTTCACATGTTGAGGGCCCCATAATTAGAAGCATTTCCTGCAGCGTAAATTGGCTAAGGTATGCAGCGTTATGAATTATTTTATTTATTTTTTACCAGTTTATTATCAGCATTCCCAGTCTTCCTTCCAGTTTGACTTTTCTTGATATCACTGAAGGGAACGAGCTCCTGCAATTATGTGTGCCAGGTCACTTAATCTGCTACACTCACAAATACCTTGCTGTTGTCTCTTGCAAGGCTCAGTGACATAGTGAAAGATGATTTAGGTGACCTCCTACTACCAAGCAAGTCTATTTGAACTTTACCTGAGTGGGCTTTGGTTAGTGTCTGCCATATCTCATCAGGTAGGATTCCTTTGCCTCTTTGGTTGTCTTATCAGACATTCCCATGTTCCCATGCTGACTGATCTTTAAGATTTCCATTGGAAATGGATAACACCACAGCAATACAACAAACTTCTAGGGGCAAAGGGAAGAGTCACTCACCAGTCTTTAAGGCAAATATTAGGTCATCAAACTCTTGTGATTCCTCATCAGCAACTAATGAGCTAGTACTGAATCCTCCAGAAGGGTGGAAAACATTACCATTTTGTGGACTCTGCTTAAAGGCAGCACTAGCTTGACTAGCAGGCTGCAAGGATGCCCTCTCCCAGTCTGCAGGTACCTGCAGAGTTTAAAAAGACACAAAAATGCAGTAATCATCAAAACTATTGTATATATAAACTAGAAATTATGAGCAGAGCTGAACCGAGGACCAAAGGATTTTGGAACCAGCTATTCTTCACTTCTTTAATGAACCAGGAAGCCTTTTAACTTTTTAATAAATAGTATCTATCTATCTATCTATCTATCTATCTATCTATCTATCCATCTATCTATCTACCTACCTACCTACCTATACCTATACCTATACCTATACCTATACCTATACCTATACCTATACCTATACCTATACCTGTGTCTCTATCTCTATCTCTATCTCTATCTCTATCTCTATCTCTATCTCTATCTCTATCTCTATCTAATCTATATCTATATCATCTATATCTAATCTGTATCATCTATAT
This sequence comes from Tychaedon coryphoeus, assembly GCA_013398595.1. Taxonomy (NCBI): domain Eukaryota; kingdom Metazoa; phylum Chordata; class Aves; order Passeriformes; family Muscicapidae; genus Tychaedon; species Tychaedon coryphoeus. Next base: position 11,036 of record WBND01000892.1, read on the forward strand.
CTATCTATCTGTCTATCTATCTATCTATCTATCTATCTATCTATCTATCTATCTATCTATCTCCCTATCCCCCTATCTCCCTATCTTCCTATCTCTCTATCTCTCATCTCTCTCTCTCTCTCTCTCTTTCTCTCTCTCTCTTTTCCTTGCCTTTCCTTCCCTTCTGTACTAGGTTTTCATGGCCCAATTTTGGTAGTGGAGGGGGAGGAAGGGGCTGCAGGGGGGCCCACTGGGGTGGCTTCTGTGAGAAGCTACTGAAAGCTTCTTCCATGCCCGGTAGAACAATCCCCAGCAGGTCCAAAGATGTATTCACTGCCAAATCTGGGCCAATTAGAAATGATGGTAATGCCTCTGTGATAGCATATTTAAGAAGAAGGAAAAAAAAGAGGTTATTATGTAGATGTAACTGTGTCCAGGGAAGAGCAGGGTGAGAATTTATATGAGAAACAACTCTGCAGACACCAGAGTCAGCGGAGAAGGAGGGGAAGAAGAAGCTCCAGATGCCAGAGCTGAGATTCCCCTGCAGCCTGTGGAGCCCCAAGCCAGAGCAGGACGATGCCTGAGAGGAGGCTGTGACCCTGTGAGAGGTGTTCAGAGAGAAGAGACAATGCTGGGGCCTGTCCATGAAGGACTGCACCCCTTGGAAGAGAGACCCATGCCGCAGCAGTCTGGGGAGGACTCTTGCCAGTGGGATGGACTCCACTGGGCAAGTTCATGGAGAACTGTCTTCTGTGTGAGGGACCCATGCTCAAGTAGGGGAAGGACTCCTCTCTCCGAGGAGCTAGAGAAGCTACAGGTGATGAACTGACCATAACCCCCATCCCTTGTCTCCCTGTGCTGCTGGGGGAGAAATTAGACCTGAGAAAGAGGGACCGTTGCTGAGGGGGAGAAAAGTGTTTTCAAGGTCTTGGGGTTTTTTTCATCATGGTGCTCTGATTTTGTAGCAATAAATTAAATTAATATTTATAATTTGAGCCTGTTTTGCCCATGACTGTGTTTGGTGGGTGATCTCCCCTGGTCCTTAACTCATGAACCCTTTGTTGTATTTTCTCTCCCCTGTCCATCTGCAGAGGGGAGTGAGAGAGACACTTTAGTGGATGCCTGGCACCCAGGCAGGGCAAACCCCCTACACCTTCCCTTTTCCCTTTTCCCTTTTTCTGTTTCCCCCCTTTTCTCTTTTCCCTTTCCCTCTTTTCCATTCTTCTCCCTTTTTCTGCCTTTTTCTGCCTTTTTTTCCCTTTTCTCCCTTTTTCTCCATTTTTCTCCCTTTTTCTGCCTTTTTCTCTCTTTTCCTCCCTTTTCCTTTCTTCCATTTTCACTCCCTTCCTTTCCCCATTCCATTCCATTCCATTCCATTCCATTCCATTCCATTCCATTCCATTCCATTCCATCCCATTCATTTCAATTTTATTCTAATTTTATTGCAATTTCCAGAAGTTTTTAACATCATAACTCTGAGAAATTAAGTACTTAAAACTCATCTAAAACCTATAGTAAGCTGAAAGAATTAACCTGATATTTTGATTTCTCATGACCTACTTTAGACACTTTAACCAACCTCTATAATAAACTGAAGACTCGAGTGTGGAAGTGGAAATTCCCTAGGTGGGATGTTATCAGAGCACAGTAGGTTCCAAGAATAATATGGATAAAGAGAATTATTTTTGCCATTAAAATAAATGAAAAAAAAAAAAAAAGAACCCTCCCCCCCCGCAAAGACAACCTATAACATTTAGCGTCTCATTCGCATGTATTACACTTCAGAACTAACGCCGAAATCTCCAGGTATATTTCAATAAATAGGATAATGACTATAGAGCACTATGATCACTCTCACCTCTTCCATAGCACTGATGAGGTTCTGTGTGGACTTGCTGATCTCTCCTCCTGCAGCTGGCAGACCACTGCCATGTGTGAAAAACGCTGATCCTGACGCTGTATGCCCATTCATGTCTACAGTGTAACTTGCCTTCACAGGACAGCAAAGTTGGTTGTGCAGGATAAAATACACCACAAAGACATAAAGACCCTTAAACAGAGATTGAAAGAGAACATCAGTCTGTGAAATGCAGGGAGCTTGGTTCAGAAATTTCTGTGCAAAATAATGGATGACATCATTGTCCATCAGGGATCTAAAAGTTGCAACATCATATCCTGAGTTCTTCACCTAAAACACACACGTGCACACCCAAATATTTGAAAATTATTATTTGATTTAACCTACAGAGTTGCAAAGGAAAGCCATGACCCCAAAACCAACAAAACCGACTTGAGTTTCACAGCTGTCGTTAACAGTGAAAATGAGGTTAAAGGCCTCCCTTATAATAGCATTTGGCTGCTGTTCCTCAGCCACAATTCTTCATTTTCTTACTGACCTGCTGGCTTTTTTTCTTTACCTCATGTAAACTGCACAGTTGCTGTCACAGATACCATAACTACAAATTAGATTTTCTATGATATGCACAAATTCAGCCCTGGTTTTCGTTTCTGATTACAACAAAGACTCTGCTGTATGCTTTTGCAGTTTTTCTTTAAAACTTGCTAATTTTGACCTTTAGACTGAGCCAAGAAAAGTATTATAACCATGTCTTGTGTTTGTAAAGAAATCCAGTAATTGAACTTCTCCGTATTAAATCTGATTTACTTTAATTTTAAGTTACACTAATACTGAGGGAAAATAATCAACTCCAACTAATAAATCAACCTGTTCAATAATTACTAAAGAAAGGGTTACCAAAATAGTACAGAAAGAAGTCTTTTGCATTCTTACCAATTGCTGTAATACAATTTGTAATGCTTTTTTTTACTCACATTGTTCTCTAGAACCCTGAAGCCAATTGTACTAAACAAAACAATTCATTTTAAAGGTATCCCTGGCATGGAAGTACTAACTAGGATTAAAAATATTAAGGAGTTTCATCTAATTATATTTGTGAATATAATTTGTGAATTCCTATTGAAAGAAATCTTGAAAATACTTGAAAAAAGAAGAGAACTGCAACTACCCAACAGCATTTCATTATACATAGATTGATAATTTATTTTGGCAAAATGATATGACAAAATTATCTGGTCCCAAGTGACACATAAGAGAAGCTAATGGGATTCAATAGGATTTTAATCTCAGCTGGTTAAACACTGGAAGTACTTTCACATAGCTGCTATAAAACCATACAACTCTGTGTGTGAGTTTTTTTGTTTAGTTTTGCTTTTTTTTAACAGAAAACTACCAAATAAAAGCACTAAAAACACTGAAAAAGCTAATTTGAGAACACATTTTCCCACTTTTCCAGATTATCTTCTTTGTCATGACAACTCAGAGCAGTTAACTGAAAGGAAATTTCTTTGTGATACATACAAGTAAATACATTCAATAAAATAGAGGCAAACACATATTTGAGGCACTAAAAAGGAACTGAAATATCCTTTCATTTTATGAACAAGTTCAAGGACTCTGATATAGGTCAAACATAATGGGGCCAGCAAATTAATTTATTTTAATTTAAGTTGTTATGGATATGAAAAGGATAAAAGCCCCAAGACAAACAGATTATAGTTACAATACATAATTCAGAGTAGCCTCTGGCTGTTCAGTCTCTGAGGGCCTAGCCACAAAAGTTTCATACACATTTCAAGTGGTTTTGTACTTTTCAAGAAAACCCATTAGCTGAAGATGCTGCACAGCCCTGTCATTCGAAATTGCAGGGACACAAGGCATTGACATACAAGGCCCAGGAGACGTCACTCTCCTGTGTAGCCTCAAGTGTGGACACTCAATTTTTAAAAACAAATACACATAGAATAAAGTGTTACAATTATCTCCTTAACTTGGTCTGTGTCCTGATATAACTCTCTGCAGAGGGATGGTGAGACAACTCCTCTGGATCCTTCCATAATAATCACATGGACACAGAGAGGTTATTTTAATACTTAAGGACAGGAGAAGTCAAAGGCTGAGACAGATAGCAGAACCAAAAATTGTGATTTACTTATCCCATCTTGTAAAATCTTATAGCAATGTCTTACAAACAGATAGCTAATGAAACCAAACACTCCTAAGTAGGCAGTACATGTACACAGGAATTCTTGCTGGACAGAGAATTCCTCTGTTGGCTGGACAAAGGATGGACCTTTCTTTCACCTATATTCCTCTCCAAATCTAGAATCTAAAGAAGAAACATCTCTGTAGATGGTTCTTTCTACCATCACTGTGGTTTTTTTTAAGCATCAAAAGGGTTTTGTGGTCATATTCTGACAATCTTGTGTCCTTATTAAACACCCCAGGAAAGTGATCAGGAAACCAAAACAAGTCAAATGGTCCTGCCCAAATAGCATTGAGTTCCAAAGACCATACACATGAAGAGGTCATGTAGTAAATCATACAGACTTCTGCTTCTTTTCAAGCCAGGAGCTACCAGGCTGTTTACTCTAAAAGAGCATGAGCAGCGTGCAGATACTTAGGTTATGTCAGTGCAACCTCAGCTTTCAATGGATTTTTTCAAAAACACCAGTCCAAGAATTGAACTATCCTTCCTCATGCTTTTGACTCTACTTATGTTCCTTTTCCCTTCAACCTTTAACACTAAAACCAGTCATAAATGGCTGTGAAAATAAGGTTGTTGGCATTGTAATATATGGTTTTCTGCATTTATCATACAAGCAGCTCTAGCCAAGTTGGAACTATTGTACTTTTTCATAGACTCACAGACCTTGTCCTTGCTTGTTGGACTAAGAATAATAGAATAGTCAACTTCTGCTGACAGGCCTACCAGAAACTTATACCCTCCAAAAGGATTGAAAAGAGGTTGGTCAGTGTGTGGATATTAGTTAACACAGACAATGACATCTCTGTTAAATTTGTGGGAAATATTATTTTTTATTACAAGTTTTCATTAAAAAAAAACCTTTCCTAAACTCAAAAACTCAAACCCCAAAATCTCAGCCTAGTGCCAGTAACTTCTGCTAATGCATATGAATTGGGAGCCATGCCCCTCAACTCAAAAGCATGTGCTGGTAGGGCCATGAGAATCTCGAGTCCCAGATTGCAATGACTGACTGATAATGACGTGGGTTTCATGGAAGCAGACTGAACAACTAAGCTGAAGAACCAGGACTCTGGAGGATTTAATAGTAATTCTACATAAATTCTGTGCATTAGGCCCACAGGACTACTTTCAAAACATTTAACTCCATTTCATTTATGGTTACATTATGATACTAGTATTTGTACAATGCCACAGTAAAAGATAAAAGGAAAAAGTGGTAGTAATATATTTCCTATCAAGGAAGGTGGGAACTACTTCAAGCAAACAGTTAGGCTGTCCCAAAGGAGGGAGCACAAACAGGCAACTTATAGCTTTCAAACTGCCTATTTGAAAAAAGACTGCAAGAGACTGTCTGCAAAGCCTGGTGGTTATTTTACTGATAATTGCAGATGGAAGACAATTAAGATCTTACTACTTCATCTCAGCAAGCTGGTATGGCGCGTTATCTCTTTTGTACTGCTATGTCAGGAAAAAAATGTCCATATAAACACAGGTACTGCTGTCTAAAAGAAAACTCACATGGAAAAGTTTGATGTGACATTTTTGTTCAGTGAGGTGGGAGCAGCCTCAGTGCTGCTCTAGGTTATTCCAGGTAGCTCACCTTACAAGAGACAGTCATGGAGAAGGCAGTGGGACATGATGGAAGGAGAAAGAGTGGTGCTAAGTTGAAATGGGGAAGGTTCCAGCTGGATATGAAGAAAACATATTTAATGTGGTGATAACAACCTTCCCGAAGAGACTGTGAAAATTTCTCCGTAGAAGAAGACGGGAGTTTTTTTCTGGTATATATGTACAACATATGATTGGTGAGAGAGTTTTTTCATGCATGTGAATGAGGGGGTTCTCCTAAGCAACAGATTGACTTATCTATTCCAAGAAGCAGCATACATTTGATAACTCATGAGATCCCATGCAGAACTGTAGGACTGATCCACAGGAAACCTTCATGCACTCTAAACACTTGGAGTGTCTTTGTCTTCTAACTCTGTGCTCCAACTTACTGTGATGACATCACAGTATGTCTAAATTTGAGCTAATGCTGTTACTGTTAATGAGTAAGGATACAACAGACTGTAGGCAATCAACAAATCTCTTCATCATCTCCTTTTTATGTACAGAGAGAAAACCAAGATGCTTATTGTATCACATGATTTTATTATTGTTCTGATGAACACAAACACACCAAGGCATTAGACTTATTTTTTTAGATAATATACATCCTACTTCTCCCACAAGTATTTTAACCATGCCTGAGATACCCTACTCTGAAATTACAGAACCTGTTTTTCAAGGAGAAATGCATTTAGATACTATCATGTTTTAGATGGATGTTATTTCTATATATATAAAATGAAAGTATCTTAGGAGGACTTTTGTGAATTCAAAGCAATTTGATCACTCCATTTCAGCAGTTCCTCAACCTTCTTCTGGGTATGTATCAGTACTAACAAAAACTGCTGGCACTCTACAGAGACACTCTTTGAGTTCCTAATTTAATTTGGAAAATTTTGCTTGTTAACCATCATCACATGACTATATTACTAAAAGTTGTTTTTCTGAAGGAGAATACTTAAAGAAAAATCAAGGCTTCTGAAGAAAGCTGGCCTCTTGGCTAGACCACAAATTTCAGTTACCAGAAATGGTTAATTTTGATTCTTAGAACATGGGGACTAAAAAAAAAAACACTATTTTTTTACAGTTACACTTTTATTCATGCCAGGTGGTAAAAACACCCCAAAAAAGCACACAAACATTTCTCTGACAACAAGAGTTGTCCATACTTGGATCAGCTTTAGACACTCTGTCATTACTGTAATTTCTGTATGATGGTTTATTTGGTTAGTCTTACTTCAGATTTTTAATTTTATTGGGTGAGATTTAATTTCATTCTCTGTCTGGACTGTGCTAATTTACTCTTGGCAACCAGTCCTAGGAAGTCCTTTCCTTGTTAATTTAGTGATCACACTGTTCTCTCTGGATGGCTGTCAGTGGTCAGAGGTGCTGCTGCCACTTCTGGTGGTGTGCTACTCAAGGACTTGGCGGATTTCTTGTGAGCTTCCCTAGGGTTTTCATTAATTTATGGGAAGTTCTTATGTTGTTTTCCATCACTGGCTGGTCAAAGACTGCTGTGGATTAACCCTGATTTACATAACAAGTGCCTATTTCTTTTGGGAAAACTACCAGTCTGATTAATATAAATAAACTGCATTTTTCACTAAGTTCAAAAGCTAGTCTCTGCAAAGCAAAAATTAAAGGAATTATACTCAAGAAATCATAATCAATGCCATTGTAAAATGCATGATATAAACTTGATAATATTTTCTTTCCTAATATTTATTTGACTAGTTATGGAACTGTATATTCGTACACATAGTAGTATTAATAATGTGAGCCAAGTCGCAAACAAAGAACATATAATTTTCTATTTCTTTCTATTCTTTCCTCTGCAAGGAAAGCTTTCCTTCTTTTCCTGCTTCCCTTCCTTGGTTTAGAGATAATTATGATAAATTATCATAATTTATGGCAGGACATTTTTCTATGCAGTCTTTAATGCACATTTTATTTTGCCATTATTTTCTTCAATCATATTTTATTTTGAAAGTAGATTGAAGATCTTTTATTGTTGCTATTGCAATAGAAGTATCACCTTAGTCATATGATACATCTTAAGCTATCACTTAACCTCTCGCACTCATGGCTCTTCAGAAATAATAACCTTTGAAATATAAATCAAAGACCCTTTGCTTAAATGTGATTCTTTTTCTTAGCATTCAAGGCGATTGTTGTAAAACAACAGTCTCTAACTGTGCAACTCCATCAGCTGATGATTGCACTTACTAAGTGTAGACTTTGGACCTGCTGTATATCAAGTGTTAGAATGTTTATTTGCCGTTAAGCGTCAGTTTTGATGAAACCATTGTAATTCTTATCAATCATGCAATTTATCTTATCACAGTTTCAACTGTCAATGTTTACTGCTTATCTGCACTTTGCTTCCTGAGGCATTTACACCCTATGTTGCCCTGTAGGACAAGATTTGTGTCAGTTACAGCTGAAGACCTAAAAATTAATATCAGAAGCAAAAACCAATAATAAATGTAATCAGGGATAACAAAATATAATTCAGAACTGCAAAACCCATACCATGTTGGCAGGCATCACCCGTTGAACCATCATCTGCCACCACACACACATACACACACAAAAGAACAGAAGCTACATTAAAAAACGGAATGAAGAAAAGCAATAATTCATGTATCTATCATTAAATTGGAAATGTATTTACAGGTCTGCCCTGAGATGTACTTTGAATGTTTTCATTTTTTGGTAAAGTTTAAATTCTACATATAAACAGGTTACAGGTGTATTCTGTAATAATGAAAAAAAAATACCGTGCTTTCAGCATTTTGAAGAAGTTTCCTAATACTAACTAATGTTTCATCTGAAACTTTAGAATACACTGCCAAGTTTCTCTTTTTGCAGAGCCAGCTATGCCAACACCATGCTGAATCTTGCAACTTCTACTCAAAGCCAAAGCCATAAATATCTTTCTGGCAAACTGCACTCAGCTCAGATTTAGTCTAAACTTGGCTAAGTCTTACCTGACAGGTTAACACACTTTGGCACATCTTTAAAAAGCAGATTTGCTTGGATACTCAGTATTCAGTATAAATATTTTGCATAGCACTCAGCACACTTGTAACTACTCCCACACAACTGCCATTTTTACCTCTCATTTCAGCACTGTAAGTGGTGGAAAAGGTCTTGGGGGTTTTTTATTTTAGGGGTTTTTTTTGGTTGTATTTTTTAGGTTGCTTTTGGTCAATTGTTGCTTGTTTCAAGGGCACAGATTCAACATTAAAAGAGAGGTACTAAGCTTAGAAATGCAGTGAAAATACAGACAGCCAAAATTTCAAAATGTGTAGATTAAGCTAGTATAAGATTCTGTCACTTCCTTCCAATGCAGTTATCCCAGAAATATGAAAAAAAAGCCCTATTTTTCTATTTCAAGCTTAACTGAGAAAGAAGGAAATACTGAGTCAAACACCAAAGGCAGGGACCTGGGAGGAGGACCAACATGGGAGAGCCAACACTTAGAAGCAGCTTGCCATTCCCCCACAGCTCTGGCTGCAGCCACTTGTTACAGAGCTCTGTGAGAATCAAGAAATCTCAGCAACCACAAATGGTGGCAGGAGGTTAAGAACAAACAAGAGCAGATGAAACAGACTGACACCCCACTGCTCCCCATCTCTGTCCTGATTCTTAGCCTGTGAATTTTTTCCCCCACTGCCTTTTTCTTTCCTGCACAGGCAACAGAAACTGGAGACACCATCCTTTGAGGTCATCTTTGCATTAGGTTCCTCTTGTGCTTTATCCTATGAGGAGGACTGCTCTGGTAGCAAAAATCAGTCAGATCACATACCAATGAAACCAGACTATTTGTCCACTTACAAGTGGACAAGATAGCATAAGATGAACCTTACACTAAAAAAGAACAATTGGGAAGATCAAACACAGTAAGCTTGCACTCATCCATTTTTCAACTCCTAGAATTATCAGAGGTCATGAGTTTTCACATATCTTAGTAAAATTTTTGAACATTTACTCTCATACTTGCTTTCCATGGCAAACATTTATAACCAAACCTACATTTTAGATCACACCTAACAATCTAAGCCTACTACTGCTTTTATTTTTTCGTAGAGAAGAAAAGGTAGAAGAAAAAGCCTTTGCAACCTCTTCTCCTAGTTCAAGATATTCCCAAACAGTCTCAGAACATTTAATTCTCTAGTTATATCTGAAACAAAGCTGAAAACTCAAATAAGAAGCTAGCAATTGAAAAAACTACATTCAAAGACCATACAAACTAGCATCATAGCGTGCAGTCAAAAAAAGACCTACTCCTGCAGCACATTATTATTTTTATTATTTTTTGTTAAAGCAGTAGTTTTTATTTGTATGTATTAAATACTGATACACAGAGATAAAATAAACAGGGAATAGAAAGTGGGCTTTTAGTGACTGGAAGAGTCAAAGGACAGAAGCTATCTTTGTGTTTATGGCTGATCTATTACATGGCATTAAATAAAATCTTAAAGAGTTGAGCTAGAAGTTATTGTTATAATAGCATTTTTTTTTCCCCTTTAAGGAATTCTTTCAGTTTCGTAATCTCTCTTATGCCTACTGTTGTCTCATTGATTCTTGTTACTCTGACAGAAGAATTAGATAAACTATCTATTTAGGAGCATCTCAGTGGAATGCCATAAAAAGATGTAACAAGAGCTCTGCAACCTCAGACGCCATAAATGCAAGAAACCTTCAAAAAACTCTGCCTTGGATGGAACTGAAGGGTTGTAGATAACTGGTGTAATTATTTGTCATATCTTCTGCTTGAGTGTTTTAGGGCAAGACTGATGGGAACAGTGTGTTTGCGTACTCCAGCATTCTCTATTTAGAAAAGCCTTTGGTGATGCTGCAGCCAGTTTGAGAGCTGCAGACACACAAGGCTGTAAAGAACAGAACAAAACAAAGTCTCACCATGCTCAACTATCCCTTAGTTAAAACCAACCCCAGCAAATATCTTATAATGACTTTTTAATGTTTTTTATACTTAGAATAAGAGATGTGTATGTTATTACAAGAAGCAATTTTGCCAGAGAACTGTCCCAGAACTAGAGTTCTTGTATACCAGGCTTTCCTGTTAAGTGATAACTTCATAAGAACTGTCAGCAATTTATACTCCCAACTTCCCCTGATTTTAGTGAAAAAATCTTATAGATACTTGCTGCCTTTCCACAGATTCAGGGACAGCAGAAGACAAGTCTTATAAAGCAGGAAGATAAAACTGTTTTGGTTAGGTATGCTCCTCAAGGAAAGGCAAATGTGGGCAAAAATGAGGACAAAGACTAGATGTCCTTCCGTATATGACAGCTAGGTGAACAAGAGTAGGTGGAGGTGTAATTTGTCTCTGTCATTGAAATCACTCACTTCCTGGCTTGAGATAGTAAGCCCCCAGTCTGTGCAAGGAGGGAATAAAATGTACCTCAAGAGAATACTTGAGATCTCTTTTCACAGGGAGTGCTACTCAGAGTAAAATAACAGATTCGTACTAAATATAGATTTGATCACAGAATCATACAATGCAAAGGGTTTGGAATACATCTTAAAGGTCATCTAGTCCTGACCCCAGCTGCCATGGACAGGGACACCTCTCATTAGACCAGATTGCTCAAGGATGTATCCAAACTGGCCTTGAACACTTCCAGATTTGTGGCATCTGCAACCTCCCTGGGTGACCTGTTCCAGTATTTCACAACCTTCACAAGGAAAAATTTCTTCCTGATATGTAACCTAAATTTCCCCTCTTTCAGTTGGACCCATTATTCCTTGTCAGATCACTACAGTTCCTGAAAAAGAGTCCCTCTCCAGCTTCCCAGTATGCCCTCTTCAGTTACTGGAAGGTTGCTAGGAGTTCTCTATATAATCTTCTCTTTCCTAGGCTGAACAGCCCAGCTTTCTCAACCTGTCTTCTTAGGGGAGGTGCTCCTCCTCTTATCAACTTCTTGGCCCTCTGGACTTGCCCCAACAGTTCCACGTCCTTCTGTTGGGACAGCAGAGCTGTGCACAGCACTCCAGGTGGGGTCCCACAAGGGCAGAGCAGAGGGGCAGAATCAGCTCCTCCCCTGCTGGCCGTGCTCCTTTGGATGCCCAGAACGTGTTTGGCTCGCTGGGCTGCGAGCGCGCTGCGGCTCACGGTGAGTTTTCATCAACCGTCAGCACCAAGCCTTTCTCCTCAGGGCTGCTCTCAGTCACTTCTCTGCCCAGCCTGCAGCTGTGTTTGGGATTGCCACCACCCAGGTGTAGGACCTCGCCCTCTGCTTCCTTGGACTCCATGAGGTTTGCATGGACCCGTGTCTCAAGCGTGTCCAGTCCCTCTGGCTGGCATCGCTTCTCTCCAGCGTGACAGCTGCAACACACAGCTGGATGCCACCAGCAAACTTGCTGGGGGTGCACTCATTCCCACCATAGTCAGCCTTCTCCTAGAAACCCGTGCATTCCGGCTTTTTTTGGAAAGCTTTCTAGAATTTTCATGTGTGTGTTAGAACTGTTTTTCTTAACAGAAAAGATCATTGCAACAAAAATTTCCATCAGGACTTTTTAAGCAGACTCAAACAGAAACACAAACTTTGTGTAAAAAAATATATATAAAAGAAGGAAAATTTACAGAAAATAGAAAGCAAATTAAATTAACATTGAGGCAATCCCAATGGCTCTAAACAGGGACCCCTCTGCATTTCTGAGACAAGAACAACACTTGGGAGAGTAATGGCCTATATACCATAACTAAGTATATATAGTATAACTAAATATTATTTTATATAGTATTAGTTATTAATATTTAATTATTTATTCTACTATTAAAAGCATAAATTGTATGTCAATACATACCTATGTAATGACAAAGGATATATATATTTCAAAACTAAGTGTATGGAACATTTGGTTTCCACATGTTGGTATCTTCATTGAACTTAGCCATAAAGTAGCTCTACCCATAGTCAGCAAACGATTGTGTAAGTAATGAAATATGTATCAAAACAGTTGGTTCTCCTTGCATTTGGTAAATGAGAAGCTCCCTTCTCCTTTTTGGAAGCTCTCTGCAACAGATTAATGCCAGAAATGACCTAAGACATGTTTGCAGCAATTAACAAAATTTCGATATGACATGGTCTGTGACCCATTTCTGCCATCTGCGGAGCATTTCTTCAGAGGAAATCAATTTTAGGAACTGTTGAAGGATGGACTTTCACATGTTTTAAAAAGCAATAAATTTCTCAGTTGTTTTTTGTTGTTTTGTTTTTATTTCTGATTTTGTTTGTTTTTATTTTACCTTTTTTTCCCTATTGCTCAGCATAGAATATAGGTACTTCTGAGGTCTTCTGCTTTGTGTGAGGGCTGAAGATTACTGTCTATTCTTTTCCAGCACCTTTCTACAGCAATAACTGCTGGCCCTGTGGGATCGTGTTTTCTCATTGCAAAATCATCCAAAGTGTTTGACAGAGCTGTCTGGGCTGCAAGGCAAGTCCAGTGCAGAGCAAACACAGACAGCCACCAGCTGCAGAGCTGCATTGTGCTGGAAAGAAGAGAGTGCATGGCTCTGACTAGTGCTTCTTTATTTTTGGGGTGGGTTTTTTTTTGTTTGTTTGTTTTGTTTTTTTTACTTTAGTACTTTTTCCTCTTAGACTTTGTCTTCCTTTGCATTTTTTTGACCCCAGTGGCAGCTTTGGCTCCTTGCCAAAGTTAGCAGAAGAAATGGGCTGATAAGTAAGCAATGAAAAGCCTGGTGAGATGTAAAAGCAATTTCCTGAGGGAATTAGTAAGAAATTCTGAACTGAAACCCTGCCAGGCAAGTGGATTTTGAAACAATTTTATGTTAAGCAGATTAAATATAAATCTGTAGAAAACCCAGTGACATAGGGAAGTATGAAATTCTCATAGCCTGATGTGGCAGTGTCATTTAATGTATTTAATAATTAAAATAACTAATATAATTTAATGAATGCAGAAATTTGTAGGGTGATGTTCAATATCCTGTTCCAGTGAGGACACTGGGAATCAAAAGAACCTAAGCATGCTTCTATTTTTTCTGCTCTTGGGCACAATGTGTCCACCACCAACATCGGGATGGTGGTCCTTGATGCAGGGTCCTTCAGAGCACTTCAGTGTAATGTAACATAATGGCACTACTTGACTCAGCCAAGCCAGTTTCTCCAAGGCCTCTCTGTGTAAAACCATAGTCTCTCTCTCCACATACACCTCACAGTTAGTCCATGTTTCTCCTTAGAAGTCTTTCAAAGCTACAACAGCTTGTGAGAGTTTATTATGGTGGTGTCTGTGCTGACAAAGACATAAAAAATATTTTCAAATATTTATATTAATTTACCTGTAACTAGCTATAATTATATATACAAAAGTTCATAACTATGTTTTTTGTAAAGGTAATTTAATATTGATAAACTAAGCGCAAGGCACAATTGTTCTCTGAACACTCAGCAAAAATGCAAGTTATAACATTCAGATGAACTTCCACCCTAAATGTTAGGTAACTGCTCCATGCAGAACCTTCCTCTGAATTCAGATATAGAGTTCCTCAGAGCATATACATTCAGTTACTTGCAACTGCACTCACTGCATTAGGTTAAGGTTCATGCACAATGAATTACCACATGCAAAACTACAGGTAAAATTAGACACAAAATTACATTACCAGAAGTAAAATTTCTGGCAAGGATGGTAACAACAGTCTCTTTCCTCTAATTATATCTATTGCAAACAGTTTTTACAAATTAAACTAAACTACAAATTACAAATGCCAGCAAAGTGGCTAAACAGTGTGTGCTAATGCTCTTTGTCAATGAAAATGAGGGTGGCAACACAAAAAGAGATATTTCAGGAAGAGGATCTTTATTTAGATTGTCCTGAAAATCATTCATCCCACAGCTCCTTTTACTTTTTACTCTTACAGGAATTCAATGCTCTGTTAGAACTAAAGCTGGTTTTAAATTAGAAAATACAATCCATTCCAAAAATAAAGTACTTGAGGCAATACAGACTGAGATTGGTGGTAATGTGGTTTAATAAATTAAGAACAAACTGGAAATGTAGGAGCCATTAAGTTGGCTTCATATTGCAAGTGTGTTGGCCCCAGAAAAGCCACTTATCTTCCTATTTCAGCCATCTACAATGAGATGATAATACCCATCTCTGAAGATTGGCAGGCTGGTCAGACAGACATGACTACCTACAGGTGAACTACAAAAAAAAAATTAAACAAAAAATAATTTAATCTCTGTTTTTCATATATAATTGTATCCCGTTGTGATGATTTGCAGCGGCAGAAAATGATTGTGTGTTCCTTTAAATTTCTTTAAAACATATGAACCTAAATTTGTATTACATTTGTGAAAATACTCCAAGTTTTTATTTTCCGTATTTTCAAATTTCTGTAAATTTTTCTAAATTCACCAAATAGTTATGGGCTTTACTACAAAAGTATTTGCTGCAAAATGATCAAAATTTTCATTAACTTATATATTTCTCAAGTTTTGTGACCTACTCTAAAGAAACTTTCTCCGTTGGTTTTCATGTGTCCTCAAGGAAAGTAGAACAGTTTTTCAAGGGGTTAGTAAATAACTTCTGACAAAATTTAGCACACACAACTAGATCTTGGTTAAAACACTTTTTTAGATTCTCTTACAGTTTAGACTATGTCTTTACATAGTGATTCTTAAAAAAACCTTCAAGTCGTCCAAAAATCTCATCATTACTCCTTGGCTTCACTTGGAGCTTTGTGAAGGGCTTCTATACTGTACACATCTGCAAAGCAAAGACCCTGCTGAAATATGGATAGAAATAATTTGCTTCTCCTTTTGACATTACCTATTTCTTAGGGGCAAATGAAAAAGGATTCTGAAATAACCTCAAAAAATATTGGGATGGGTGATTTCAAACTTTCTGTTTTCAATGTATGCAATGGCTAGATTCTATTTTTTTTAATAATCCAGGCAGAAGGGGGCAAAGATGCTTAATGACAGTATTGTCTTTGGGATGAAATCACAGAGCCTAAATACAGAAATGCTATATTAAGTGAAAGCAGGAATCTCATATATTTCTGGTGAAGCATCCTCTGGAATCACATTTCCCTCCTTACTGACCACATTAATTTTCCATTGGTGTCTTCCTCACCTGGCTAAATAAACCTAGCTCCTTCAGGCACTGTTCAAAGGACATGTGCTCCATCCAGGCCTCTGACCACTGTGGCAGCCTTCCCTTGGACACCTATGCTTTCTCCATGTCTTGTGAAATGGAGACTTCAAAACTAGATGGAGTTTTCAACGTGTGACTTCACTCTGAGTGGACAGCATGATAACTCAATCTGCTAGATGAATTCCTTCTGGTGAAGCCTGGTATGTGCTTTACCAAATTTCCAAGAGGGATTTCTTTTTTCCCTAGTACTGTCAGTCCCTAATTTTCTGAAGTTATGCTTTGCCTTCCTAAAATTTGAGAGCTGTCATGGTTATCCTCAGTCATCTCAGCATTTTTGGATCAAGTCTTTTCAACCTTATCAATTAATAGCCTTAAAATAACAGTAAAGAATTCAGTAGTTTGAATTTAAAGGCAAAGAAAGAAACGGATTCTACATTATAATTGTACCAAGATACTTCTTGTACCTGAGTTATTAGGAAAAAAAAAAAAAAGGAGGAAAAAAGCTATTTGCGGTGGCACACAGAGACTGGCAGCAATGCAAAAACAAACAAACAAAAAAAGAATCATTTGTTACAGATACCAAACTAATTTAGTTGTTAGTTTATTCTTCACAGTAAGAAAAGTCTACTCATATTGACAGATCTGGAAAATGAAAAGAACACATCAGATCCCAAGTATTTTTCAGTGGATGTATGTTGGAATAGAAAACAAACAACCCAACAGATATAAGTCCACTGATTGCAGCAGTTAAAGTTGCATTTCTTGTTTGTTATGAGCTACACAATTCTGGCCATTACTAACTCCTCCCGGGGAGAATGGCTAAAACTGCTTTTTCACCTTCTATTGCAAAAAATTGATGCTAAGAGATTTTTCCTGAAATATATTATTAATGTTAAATTCTTCAAGAATGGATGAAGGAACTTCATTGATGCTGGAAGATTTAAAATTTTATTTAAATACTGTATTTGTTTTTCTTAAAAAATGTATTATAGTCACATTTTTCTATTTTAAGTGTGTCACTGAAAAGTCTAAATGTTTTTTCAGTAATTAGTTGAAAATCCAGTAAATCAAAGACCAGTTCAGTAAACCCTTTCACATTATAAACACAAATTACTCTTCTGACATCAATTTATAATGTATATTTAAAATATATTCAGTTCTATCCTAACAATGCTTCCTATGTTTACTTGACGCTACACACTTTTTTCTTTATTTTGTTTTCAGTTATAGACTGATTTTGTGTCCATTATGTATGAAGATGAATAGCTAAATGGAATCTTTTACCATAATTTCATAAGTAATTGCAGAAATAATATGTTAAAGTATGTTTCAGGTGGCAATTAGGAATAGAGAGAGGACCCCTCCTCAAGAAGGAAGTTTGTAAACATAGAAAAAGTTATATAAAATAGTTGCATTCCCTTGATTCATGGTGTAATCAAGTCTCATGGACAGCTTCATATGTTTGCACAGCTACTATAATGCATACCAATGCTACTATCCAATCAAGATTACAACCCAGAAGTTTAGCTGATGTCAAAATGTGTGAAGTCTCAAAAGTGACGTTCTTTCTTTATTTGCTTTATTGTAGTTATTTTTACTTTAAAAAATGCACATAGTGAACAACTTTCAAGGTTAAGTGAATGGCTCTAAGTATGCTATTGTCCTTCCTTCCAGGTAAGAATCCAAGCCACCAGAAACAGCTTTATTGAACAGATATCAAAATAAATTTGAATTGCTTTGGATGCTATTTTATTTTGTGTCTGGGGTAATATTTGAATTGTTTGGCCTGTGTTTAACTGTGTTTGGTTTGTGCACTCAGCTGACAGAAAATTTGGTTGGACTGCATCTACTTGAACAAGCATATGTCCTTTTCTTGATATCCTAAATATAAATTGTAGCTCATCTTATCTTGGCATTAGAATGAGGCCTTCATTGCCTTTTGTTGGATTTATTTGCAGTGTAGAATCACCCTTTGCAAAATCTGTAGGCAGCCTTTTACAGCCCACAACATTTACTCCCATCTCTTGCCTGTCTAGTAGGTTTTGTTTAGTTTTCTGTGGCTTTGATAATCTGTATGGGATCTTCCAGTTCACTTCTGTACCCATCAGAGCAGAAGCTTTCGGAAGATGTCGTAAGCGAGCCTATTTATAGTGGTGGCCCTCTTTGTGTCCCCTGGCTACATCTCAGGGTTGAATACTATGTTCTATGAAAAATGACGTATTTCATTTGTGACTGATGCTGGCATGAGCTTTATAAACTGTGTACTTTTGCTATCCTGCATAATATAATGCAGCAACTTACAAAACAGTGTATCTTTCCTCGCTTTTTACTATCACAATATGTGGTATTTTTTAAACTTTATTTCCCCTTCCAAAACTGTATCACCTTGATTTCTCTTAGCATATTTTCTATTGTTTCATTATAATATTTGGAGGGTTTTTTTTGCCAACATATCTACTAGTTTTCTTTGATATCTTATCTTCTTTTCTACTCAAGCTTGTGTTTCCTCCCCTTCTGGCTTGTCCCAGTTATTATAATCATTTTAATTAATCCATTTAATTAATGAGTTTGATTAATCTCATCTTCTCCAGTCAATGCCAGGACTGGATGTGAACCTGTTCACTTTTTTTCTGTATGCCCATACTTCTTGTTAAAGACTTTTCAGGTATTTGTACCTGAACTTCTGAATATTCTCTTATTGCAATCTACTACAAGTAAGTTGACTTTTAGAACTTTTTGCAAATTTTGTCTCTAAACTGAGAAATTGTGTTAGGCAAGTCAGCCCATCTGCTCAGTTTGGAAAACCACTAGTCAACTCATCCAAATCTTTCCTGTGTTTCTTGGGAAGAAGCACTTTCCATGTAATGCTGATGGTTATTACATAGGCATGAGTTGTCCAGTACACTCAAACACAGAACAGGGAGA
>WBND01000892.1:39524-59106 GCA_013398595.1 Tychaedon coryphoeus
TATTCTTATGACTGTGTTGGTCCATGTTGTCATTTTCTTTCTTCTTTTTTCTTTATTTTTTAATAAATAGGAAATTCAATAAAAGAAGCAATTGAATAATATAGTTTTAATTATCTTCTGAGTTTACCTATAAATATTTATTATGTGTCTTCTTAGGCTGTTAAACTGCCACTAATAATGCAACTTTAATTGCTTTTAACAGTTCTTAGCTAAACATGAAGACCTACTGCATGAAAACCTGAAAGATCTTTATCAACATTTCTTTTCCCAGATGACTGGGGAGAGTGTGTTGCTTCACAGAATTTCAACAATTTGTGGGAAACATAAATTAGTAAAATATTTACAGGCGATTGCTCAAGAAGTCATCAGTTAAACTTAGAAATGTAAATATAAAAATTCCACAAAAACATTTTTTAAAATAAGCTTGAACAGCAGTATTTCAAGTCCTGCTGGCTATGTCTTCAATTGTTTTTGACAGCTGCAGTAAAATAAAAGGAGCTTGGTAACAGGATTTTGTGGCCAAAATAAAAAACAAAACAAAACAAAGCAAAACAAAAAACTAAAACAAACACAACAGATTTCTCTCATAAAGTTCAAAGAAGAAAATAGCACTATCAAGAACATGCAATCAATGAATCGTAACAGAGCCACTGATTCCTGACTGGGAATGTTAAATGTGCAGAATTTAACAGTAGCAGATACTGAAGACCAGAAAGCTGGTAGGTCCATGTCCAAGAAATCAAACTGGGAAAAAATGTTCATTGATAGTTTGTAGAAACAGGAAGCAAAAAATGTGTCCTTTTTTTTTTTTTTTAATTTATATTTTTGTTCTGCTTATTCTTGTGGCAAGGAATATTTTGAAAATAAAGAAAAGAAAAGCACATGTCCTGTTAAGTGTAACAAATACGTCACTGCTTCGAAACCATAAAAGACTAACCTTTCCCATCTCTGCACTAAATCTCAGACTTTTGGCAAACTTCCACATACACCTTTAAGACACCTTGTGTTATAATAAAATGGAAATAAAGGGCATTTTATCATAGTTTATGCTACTACTGTTATGCATGAAGCATGGCAAGTCTCAGAAAAGAAGCAAATCAAAAGTACAAAAAAATGTATGAGCATACTTATTTCCACATAACAAAACTATTAAGATGCACAGTTGCAATATATTAAATGAATGCTGAATTTACAACTGTGCAGTCACAACTAACGTATATGAGCTTGCTTCTGCAGATTTCTTTGAAGGAAAACAGCTAATCTGGACATGTGAAGCACAGTGCAAGCAATCTAAATAACTCAAGTGAAGACGCATTTATGTTATTACCTTATTTAGGTCTTAGTTCTTTATTTCAGCTTCTAATTATGCTTGTGCATTTTGTCTTAATAGTATTTGTAAAAAATCTTGGAGGCAAGGATTTGTTTTTCTCCTTATTACAAAAAAGAAAAGCTCCTGGAGTGCTATGAAGACTAAAATATTATATCCAGTGTGTGTGATAAATACTGTGAATACTGTCTATAACTCTAAGTTCAGATGTAGCCAACATCTGATTGATTTCTAGATGCATGTTGCCATTTCAAGATGAAAGCATTCCTGCAATTCACTATTCCTTTGATTCTCTTGGATACATGACATTTAGCATATGATTCCAGATAAAGATTTTAGCATCTAACTTCCAGATTAGGGGAGACATGCAACTACATGTTTTGACATACATTCTCACTTGAAATCAAAAACTCTGTCTTCAGCATCATTTCCTGCTCACAGAAGCATGTTTGGAATGTCCTACACTTGCATTTTGTGGATTTATCTGTTTCTTGAGAACATCAGATAGTAGTAGGTGTAAGCAGACCATTCAGAATGTTCTGCTGTGACTAGAAATTGCATACTGTTAACACAATTAACATGTTAGGAGTCTGGAACTAGCTGATCTTTATGGTCCCTTCCAACCCAAACCATTCTATGATTTTATATTAAAGAAATTTATATGAAGGAAGATGAAAGTAGGTAGTTAAAATTTTACAACTAAATATCCATTCTTCATTAAGTTCTATTTTGGCAACATGAAGATTTAATCCTTACATTAATTCTGGCAATTTTATCATTATGCTATCTGATTCAGGTATCGAAAGTTGTACTGCATATTTATGAGTAGGGCATGAAAATTATGCCAGCTCAAGATTAATTCAATAAATGAAACTCATCTATTTACAATTATCAGAGGAAAAAAAAATCAAGTTGTTCTGTTACATTTAAAATCTTTTTGTGAAATTATGAAGGGTTAGCAAACAGAAAATAAACCCATTTATATTGGATTGCTGTCCTGTTACTATTCATTTTCTGTATTTACATATTGGGACTTGTCATTAGTGGGTTTTCACAAGGCTTCATCCTCAGCCCTGTGCTCTTCAACATCTTCATAAATTACTTAGACACAGGACTGGAAGAGATACTGAGCAAGTTTATAGATGATACAAACATTAGAGGACCTGTTGACTCCCTCAAAGACAGGGAGGCCCTGCAGAGAGACCTCAGAAAATCAGAGGGATGGGCAGTGACCAAGCACATGGAGTTCAACAAGGGAAAGTGCCAGATTCTGCTCCTGGGATGGGGCAACCCTGACTGGATGGACAGTCTGGGGAATGAGGTGCTTGAAAGTAGCACCATGAAAAGGGACCTGGGGGTCCTGGTCCATGGCAAGTTGAACATGAGCCAGCAGTGCCCTGGCAGCTGGAGGGCCAAGCGTGTCCTGCAAAGTTAAATATTAGTTAACCCAAAGGCTGTTTATCCAATTAATGCTTCTGACTTGGCTCCTGTCAAGGCTAACTTTTGAGAAAGTAGTTTCTATATGTAGGAGGACAGTCAGCCAACAGAACATGTTTGCTGAAAGGCTGGCAAACAGAACGAGTACAAAGTGAAGACTTTTAAAGAAAACTCAATGCCTATCTCTGAATAACTACACTAGAGGTAGAGCTAGCATTCCTTGAGAATCAGCTTTCACAGTTTTTTCAACCATTCACACTTTTCTTTCCAACATTCACTTTTGAAAAGGAAGAGCTGACTGCTCTAAGAGATAACAAATTCTTGTCTCTCCCACTGCCCTCTCTTGAGTCTTCTACTGTTGAGGAAAACTCCCTGAGCTAAGTAAACTGTATCAATCACCATGCAAACCAACATGACCTGTAACACAGCAATTCTGTAACAGTAAAAAAAGAGCATGAAAAGACAAATTCACATATTTGATTCTCCAGACAGGGTAATGAGAAGTGTGCATATTGTTCAAATTAAGATTTGGCAAACCCTATTTACTTTTGTTTACTCTACACAACAACCTTGTTTAATCATATGCTTTTACAGCAATAGCCTAGTCACACGTAAAGAGTATAAACACTTCAGGACGATCACAGACCACTGCCAAAGGAATTGACACCAGTTACTTAAAGCAGATTTTTGCTGGGCTAGCCGTATTTGAGCTGTGGCATTTTCTTGAAACTACCAGAATAGGGAATGAGAGATGAGTATGAGAGATGAGAATTTACTTAAGGGTACCCAGGACAAATCCAGGACAAGAAAGAATAAATGCATGACAGAAAAGGAGTTAGAATTAAAAATGGGCATCTGTGTATAAATAAAAGTAAAAACCCCTCCAATTATACCCTTTAGTTTTCCAAGAAAATTTTTATTTGTCTACAAACAGATCCTCTTTGCAGCTACCAAATGTTTTCTTTTAAGCATGTAAGATGAAATCCAGCATTGTTATTCTGCTCTTGGGAAAGAAAAAAATACACAGGAGTCTCCTTTACTGGGGGTAACAACAAACTCTGCTCCTAGGAGAGAAAAAAGTAGTAAAACATCATGCTACTACCTAGGTTCAGGAAATGTTTTACAGAATTTACAGAATTTATCCTAATAGCTGTAAAAGAAAAACGTGGTTATTAGACAGTTGTGTAATGGAGTGACTGTATTAGTATAAAAGGTAAGAGCAACTGATGTCATCTGTCCAGAATTCTCTAAGGCCTTTGACATACATAAACTGTTGCTTGGTGGCTCCATCTTTCCTCTGGTTTTGGATGAAATGGAGAGAAACCCTGCCACATTCATTGCCATAAGAAAACAGAAAAATCAATGTATGTCTGTACAACTTAAGGAGACAACATTGCCAAAAGACCTTCCTAACACATGGTGTCTTGTAAGCCAGAACTTGGTGCAGGTATAATCCAAGACCTCCTCTATGTTTCAAAAGTAAGGTATCATCATGAAAATGATTACAGACAAATTTACTGATGTGAAAAATGTTGATTCCCACAGCAGTCATTTACATGGCTACAATAATAGGAGCAGGAGCAGCTCCCAGGAATTTTTTAAAAAGATAAAGTCAGCTGAGTGAATGTAAAGATTCATGATTTATAGTGATACTAGGCCTTACCACTGCAAACTGCCTTCGACTACGTCTTATAAGCACAATGTACCCAGAAGACATTAAAAACTGTATAAATATATTACCACCACCTTTAATTTCAGAAGCCAAATATTCAGTCAAAAAAGTCTGAGGCTTTTAGTCAACAGTTAGTACTGTGTTATGTAGTTATGGGCAATGTTACAAACTACAGCAATCACCATATTTTCCCTTTAGAAGCTTAAATCATAAATGCAGCTACACAGAGAGCCTTATACAATTACAGCCACCATAAATTGCAGGAGACAGATTGTTTTCCTCTCTAACAGCCACTTTCCAGCCTGCTCTCACCATCACTGTATGGAGTATTTAATCTGAGCTTACAAAAGCTCTTTGGTAGCAAAACAGCAGTTTACCGTGCAGGTGCATACATAGCAAAAGTTACAATTGACTTAAAAGGAAGAAGGGATCTCACAACTTTTCTCTTCCTGATTTTTTTTCTTTTCTTCTGAGATTGGTATTCTCCACCCTATTTGTAGATTCTTTGAAGAAAGAAAATACTCTGAATTCTATGCTAAATCCAAGATTTGTTTCAATCCTACTATTTCGTGTCTTTATGTCATGCAGTTATAATTTCTTCTAGTAGTTTCTGTCATTTTGTATGACAATTTTATTTATGGTATTATTTCAATATTCAGTTTGCTTTTTGCTGTAGTTTGACTGCTCTGAGACAAGCCTGAACCACCAACATATTATTAAGGAATATCCTTAGAGATACTCAAACAAAGTTAATTATAAATAAATTAACTGAAAGACTGACAAGAGGAGCCACCTCTGTGCATTTATATCAGAGAGAAATGAAAGAGTGCAACTAAGACTTTGAATATCATCAGACCTTGTCCAAATTCATACAGATCTTAGCCGAGCTAACACTGTGTCATTAAAAAGGACATAAATATTTGCAGAAATGCCCAGATTATAAATATATATATTTATTATCATTTTCTCAAGAAAGGAATATATCTCTATAACCAAAATATCAATAAATGATTTGCACTAGGTTATAAAACTAGTTTTCTTTTTACAAAATACCGCGAAAACAAGAGAAATATTATAAGCTTCCCACATAGCGCCCTATTATTATTACAGTATTGGTCTAAACTGCTGCAACTTTATTTTGGGAACACTGTTGCAGATTAAATTGTTCTGACGGAGGAGGCCAACTGAAACTTCCTGTTTTGCACAAGACAGATCTTTCCTTTCAAGCACGTTTCAGTTGCAAGTAGCATAGGAAATATCATAACAGAGGCATTAACTCCAAATAGTCCAGTGCACAGAGCACCCTCTGCGTGGCTTTACAGCCATCAAAAGCACTGCAAAACACAGGGGCCAAAGCTGTGCCCATCACCTGGGGTTGAGCAGGGGGTACAGCCGCATCCATAGGTGATCATGCTCTGCAAGCAGGCAATCATTGCACTTGAGCAGCCCCAGCCCCCCCGGGGCAGGATGTTCAGTATCCCCAGCCAAAATCTAGCAGGGGCACACAGTGCTACAAGAAGGGCTGTGCTTTGTTTCATTTCCGTTCTCTTTAGCTAGACTAAACGCATTCGCAGAGCCAGTGATAATAATTTCTTGTTCTAGGTTTAACATGTTTTTATCCCCCTCAGATCGGCATAGCTTTGATCATCAAAGCATTTTCACAGACTTCAAAGGGACACCAGCAGGTTTAATGGTAATCTAAGTGCGTAGGTATCTGCTGAACCATGGTTTCAGGTGGGGTTCTCTGAACTGGCGAGAACAGTCCATGTCGCTCAAAAGTACAACTTGTTTGCACAGGGGCAGCCAACAAATCATACCTGCTGCATTTGTTCTTCCTCTGAAAATATCATCATATGCCTTCCACTGAGGAGTCACCTGGTAGGCGTGGATAAACACCACGAAAACCACCACCAGGCACATTAATGGCACCAGAGCAGCGGTGAAGAGAGCAGCATAGGCATTTGGAATGAAACACCTGTTGGAAAAAAAAATGGAAAAAAATGCTGTTGATATGCATAAGAGACACCTTGAAAGGCCATAAATACAATATAGAAACAAGTATTTTTGAAAAAGGGTGTGCTTTACAAACCATAATTTCTTTAACTCTGTTCCCAGAGTAATCTTGATAGGTTCCTTCGTGTTCTGTTGGTTCTTATGTCGTCATCATATCTAAGGAATATAGCTTTTTCTCTTACAGAATGCATGTTATATTTAGCCTAAACAATGTTGGAAAAATTTAAACTTGCAATGAAAAAATGTATTTTAACAAACTACATGCTGCTATATTCATTTAAAGGGATCATTCTTAGTCACCAATTTCCAAAAAAGACATTATGGAATTTTCTACACTTACCTCCTGAAAGCACAAATTAAATTTTCAAAATATATTTTTAAAATAAATTAATGAGTCCTAAAGAAATCATAACTGTTCCTTCTCAAATTGTTGGAAATTACATATTATTTGCTCACAGAAGCCAAATGCTCACTCCCTCCTCCTCTTTTTTCCCCCAATTGTTTGGTCTCTCCTTGCCCTTTTCATTTATTTAAGTCATAAGTACTTTTATAGATGTGTCAGGAACATGAATTATCCCTGAAAGAGTCAAATTATGCATATACGATGATGATTTGAAGAAAATGGAGATGACAGTTGAAGAGAGCTCTCAGGGGTATGAGAGATCAGGGTTTTCTGTGCTCTCCCTGGAGACCAGTATGTGCTTTACAGCCACTGACCTAGTCTAGAGATGACGCACAACAGAGCAGCCCAAGGGACAGCACAGGAGTCAGTATGTCTAGAGATTATGTGGTCACTTCTATCCCTATTAAGAGGGTGTAACTTACCCAGCCCTTCTGTTTCTCATGTCAGCTTGTCTAAGTAAGCTTAGCGTTGATGCTGGTGTATGTCTGAGAGAGGCTTAGGTACATGTTTCACTGAAATACCTGGTTGGATAAACCTTCTGGGTTTGCTCAGGTGTACTTTCATATTCTTCCAGAAAGTCAAGATTATATCCTGTGTTGTCTCTTTCAGAACAGCCGCCATGCATACTCAGTGGATCCCAAAAATAATTTCCAGCACAATCTAGAAACCTTTCACAGCTCTCTGCAGAATGTAGAGGCTTGGTCAAACACCAAACTCAGATATCATCTGATAACATAACTGAACAAGTAAGCAGCAGGGGAAGCAGAAACTCTGCATTGCAATTCAAAGTGTTTGCTCTTTTCCTCATAGAAGAGATACTTCATCATCCTTTACTCATCTTGGTGGCCTTCCCGAGGCTTTGCACAATCTGTCCACATCCCTTTTGTACTGAGAAGGCCAGAAGTGAACCCAGCACTTCAGGTGTGACTTCAGCACTCCAAGAGTACTGAGCAGAGGGCAAGGATCACTTCCTCTGACCTGCTCTCAACATGGCTGAAATGGAACACAACATCCCATCCAGTTTGTCTTTCTAATTTTTACTGTTTCTAAAGTAGAAAAGTTATTTTTGTTCCCCAAATGCATTCTTGAGTTGGCACAATTAGTACCATGAAATTAAATCATATTACCACAACCTGTGCTGCTTTCAATGATTATACTGAAGGCAAGAATCATAGCACAAGAGTAGTCTTCTATAAAACAATATTTATATTCTGAAATCTGTATTTCTTTCAACTTGATGCATTTTTGCATTTCAAAGATAATACATACTCTAAAAAAAATTAGAGTTTCTTGAAACTTTATTGTGTGTTTATATCCAGTTAACAAAAGCTATATAAAAAAGAAAACCTAGAGAGGTGGATCACTTTTACTACTACCCTCAGGTATTTGCTTTAAAAAATACACTAGAAAGTTACATGCAGAAATACACAAAGCCATATTAATCTTCAAAGCTTACTTTGGATTTTTTTCTTGAAGCAATGGTGTGCAAGTCAATGACAATCACATCACCCTGTAAGATTCTTTCATATATAGTATTGCGATGATATATGTTGACAGGTATATTTTATTATGGAAATCATATGGGATAACATTATAGGGACCAACTGCAATTATTTATTATACTTAATACTGGGGACATAGCTATTATTCCATTACCATGGCACATTTGTAGCATGGAACTCCTGTGTATTTCATATTCCTAGCACTGGATAGGAATATTAAAAAATACACCAAAATATCAGCTAAATTGATGTTTCAAAACACAACTGCTCTACTTTAAAAAGCCTAGAAAGACTGATGTAGAAGCTTGAAAAAACTATATCATTACAAACCTTATTTGTCTGAAGATGAGCATTATTTCCTGCAGTATCACCTTCAAGCAAGTTCCCTTTTTCTTTTTAAAGGCCCTAGATTTCTGTAAGGTTTTGTTTGGTCTGTTTTGAATTTGAGTGATAGCCAAATAAACAACTAAATAACCAACCAACCAACCAACCAACCAACCAACCAACCAAAAAAATGTATCCACTGAAATACTGCCTTCTGCAAGAGAGAAAAAAAATAAAACAACCAAAAAACCCAGAAAATCAACATTGTTAGCTTCTTCACAGGTTCTCTTTTTATTACAAGGATTCTGTGACTTCCTAGTACCACTTCCTTTTAACAAAATGTGGTATTTTCCCCTCACTCTTTTTAGCAATTTTGCTCCCAGCTTAAGTTTCTTCTGGCATTGAAAAGACAGCTATTTAGCTTTTGCCCCAGGCTGCCACAAGTCTTGCCCTTCTTGATTATTATTGTCTGACTGGAGGGTCCAAATTTGTTTTGACCACTGACTTTGTTGATGTCTAGTTTTGTTTTGATTGCTATAAATTTCTCTGTCAGCTTTCTGTGAGGACTTAAAGAATGCAATGGCATGTCTCAAAACACTGTCCCCATGAGAAAAACCATCAAAACAGGAACTTGAGATAAGCACTTTTTTATAGAAAGCTGATATCGAAAACTGATGGAATATTTAACTAGCCCCATAATTGCTTGTATTTTCAATTTATGAGTTTTTGCGATTTGTTAGTGTTTTCATTGACAGGACCTTGTTGGGAGACCAAATATTAGTAGTATTATATAAGAAAAACCACTTAATGTATTGTTAATTTGATTTTTGCTGAGTTTGTCTTTTTACTGAAAACAAATAAATAGTGTGGGAAAAGCTTGCTCTTATCTTATGGATGTTTTCCTTTATTTCAATCAATTAAGAATTACAAAATTCAACCAACTTTAGCACGGGAGTTGGTACAAGAATTTATACAAACTCACAAACACCTTCTGAGTTCTGCCCTATAAGGCTTTTTTTTTATCATGACTTGGCAAAATTTTTCAGAAACATCAGAAATATTAATAAGCCACCTATATGATCTTAACAAAACAAAAGAATATATAACATGGAAAATGATTGAATTGCCCTTCCAAAATTAGAATGATGGGCACCCATGGACTGAAAATGGGACATGGATAAAATCCAGAGAAGCCTTTTATCAGCTGTCAAGACCTGTAACCATTTTGTAAAATACTTGTATTACACACATTGAGATGCAGGTCTACTGTTAGGTTTCCTAGCATGTGTCATGAGAGAATATTTACTTCACCTCACTTCTTTTATCTATTCCAATCAATATGGTAACTACAGTACATGGTGGACCACACGTGTTTCCAACTTGTGGGTTGCAATTTCCTGTAGCAGTAATTTCAAAGGCATGTAATGAGAGCAATTGGCCCATCTAAAATAAAATAAAAGAAAATAATAATAATACAAGGGAAAAAAAGAGAGATAAAAAACCAGCTAAATTTGAAGGGGAATTAATTTCACTTACGACCACCAACAGTAGCCCCCAGCTTTTGTTTTGTGTCAAAATTAAATCTCAACAGACCTTTAATCTATCCTCTGGAGAACTGAGTATAGGCTCGATTTAAAAATGTGTTTGTCTTAAAACCTTTTTATATAAGAACCTTTCTTATATGAGAACTTTCTTGTATGTAGTATGAGAACTTTGTGTGCTAAAACTTAATTTCTTATGGTGTGTAGAATTACCCAGTAGGACAAGAATGTGGGTCCTTTCTAAGCCAGAATATTCTGTAATTCCGTCATTATCTACAAAATTCCTCCAACTATATGTTGATGTAGTTGAGAAAGAACCCTATTTTGAAGCCTTTAAAGTAAGTAAAGGCATATCCTCAACAAACCCATTCACACTTGTTGCAGTGTGCAAAGGTAATCAATTGTGCTGCGAGACCTGGTCATCACCTTGAGTCCTGGCTGATGGAGAAAATATACCCTGTAGTATGTGTCATGTGTGTTTGTTTGGGATACCCCTGTATGGAATCTAAAAATCAACACTTGCTGTGTAATTCTATAGCTAATTTCAAGCCCCAAATGTACTTGATAGACAGCTGAACTTGCAAGACAAGACACTATAGTGCATCACTTCAAGTAGTTTGGGGATATTCTGATGACTGAGCCTAACTACACATGCTGATCTGCTGGTCTAAGGTGCAGGATAGTGATCCCATCCATTTGTCCAAATTGTGTTTTTCACTATTCATTAGCAGAAAGGACATGACAGGAACTTAGTTCTCTTGAACAAAGCTGAGAATGGATCAGTAATATATGTGCCCCAGACATGATGGGGCAAAACACAGGTTTTAGACTTAAGGTAATTTTTACACAGCACCAGTGGGTCCTAGGAAATATTATGTAGCAGGACTTCAGTAATGGACCAGATATGAGTCAGAGATCTTAACTTGCAATTCCAACAAGTGTGAGAAATGGCTTTACAAAGTCAGTTGGTGTTAGATATGGTACTATTAAAGGAGCAAGGGGTATATGGAATGTTAAATCTTACTGAAACCTAATGCACTATTACCATTCACAATGCAATGTCATCAATGAAAAAAACCTGAGCCACAGTTAAAGAAATGGCTAATCAGACATCAGAACTTTTCCAATCACTCTAAACCCTAAGATTGGCTTCAGGAAATTAGCACAAATACCTGGCTAACGTCCATATTCTAATCTTTGGGATGTAAAAATTGGGAGCTGTGACTAGTTAGAATTGGGCTGATGATTACAATTGGATTTGTGTATTTAATTGGAATAGCTGTTGTACATTTTATGATTACTGGCATTATTACTTCAGTTGCTTCTGTCTTTTCTCCTTTGTCTTTTCTATGTATGCATCACCCCCATGGATAACCCACAAACTTAGGAGAAGTCTCTGGAAGACAGTATTTCAGTCTTGGGGTGGTGTGAGGGCTTAAAGAATGCAGTCACATACTTGAAGGCACTGTCCTCATAAGATAAGCCAGCACAATGGAATTTGAGACAGGCACAGATGGCAAAACAGGAAGACACTAACTCCAGGCCTAACGAAGGTGAAGATCTGGAATTAGTACACCAGAAAATTCTGATGTGCAGACTGTGGGTACTTAAAAATTATCTGGACAAAAAAATACACACAGTGACAAAAAATACAAACTGTGAGAAGGGATGCACATCTCAGCCAAAGCTGGAGAAATGGCATCTACGCCCCGTGGATACCCCAGACTTGGACTTATAAAAGTGGTACCTCCAGGTGAGCAATAGGGAGACTGCACCACTAAAGACCAGGGTGTAGAAAGACCAGTGGGATGCTGAAGGAATCCAAGAGGTGAATATGATATCCTTTAATCTTCTGCCTAAACTCTCACTCTATTTCTTTCCCCCCAACTTCCAATTTTTTTCTATCTGTGTACCTCACATTGATTGTTAAATTAAATCTGTACTACTGACTTCAGCGTATGATCTCATTTACACCTTTATTTGGGCAGAAGCATCTCTTATAATCAGATCATAATACTTTGACAGTAAGATATTCCTGTTGGTTGTTCTCTTGCACTACTCCTATCTAAACTAATTCAATTTCATCATCTTCAAGACTTCACCTTGTATCCTCCCAATCTCCTATTTCATGAATGGTGTCACTTCAAACAGTACTTTATTTCCATCTCAAATGTTTCTAACATAACAGAACAGAACAGAACACAAAGCACATTTTCGAAAGCTCTGTGTATGTCTGTATGTGTAAAAGGTTTGTTCCAAGAAAGAAGCTAAAATAAATTTAGAAAAAATTGTTCCTAGTATGCTTCTCCTCCAAGGTATAATTTCATATTAGTATGTAGTGATTTGTTAATAATTTTTCAACTGGATAAAAACATAATATTGAAACTAATAATCTATTTTTCCTTCAATAAAAACCAATAAGATATTGATCTTTCCCCTTGGAAAAGATGTAACTTCAGAAAATCATATACACTATCGTATACACTTAAATCTATACATTAAAAATTACCCCACTTACTAGCCAACCAGAATCAGTGCTTTATCTTGATTTTCCTCTTCCCTCCCTCAAATCTATCAAAGCAGATTCTTCTCAAGAGGCTGAAGCATGTTATCTGACACTTAAATTGTTTTTTTAAAGTCTTCTGTGGTCTCTTAAAATATCACACTTCCTAAAATCTGGAGAGGTATTTCAGCTACATATGATATGGAAGGCCATTTTTTTTTTTTTAATTTCTTTTTAATTTTTTTCCCTAATACTTTTAATGGAAACATAGGAAACAAGACAAGATGTACACTAGAATTAGCACAATTACATAATTAATATTTAAAAATGAGAACAAATTAAATAACAAGCAAGATTGCTCAGAAAATAGCAATTGTTAAAAAATTGAAGGACTGATATCCTTTGTTCCCTTCTGATCAACAAATATTTAAAATGGCAAAATTTTAAAATTGCTCAGTGTGATGAAAACAGTTTCATTCCATTATTGTCCTGAACTCCAAAGACAAGCTCTTTCAACAGTATCTTGAAACTACAAAAGGCTACATTTGACAAAAAATGGCAAATGTCCTAATCTATCAAACATCTGCTGTTCTGAGACACTGAGCTTTACAGCAAAGCATTTTACAGCAAAACGAGAATAATATTAATTTACTTTAAAAAGGCACTCAGGAAAACTGTGCGTTTAACAACTGTCTGAGAGCAAGCCAGTGGTGGACTCCAAACCCCCAAGGAGATAAACATATTGGCTCTTGCAGTGTCAAAGCCTATTCAACCTGATGAAGCAACCTAATCAGATTAAGGAGTTCCACCCTTCTCTCTTTTATGTTGTAACAGTTGTCCTTTTCCATAAATACATTAAATAACAATATAACAATATATTTGCAGAATCCTTGAATGGTTTGCATTGGAAGGGACCTTAAAGTTCATCTTGTTCCTACTCTGCTGCCATGGGCAGGGACGCCTTCCATTAGACCTGGTTGCCCCAAGCCCCATCCAAACAGGTCTTGAACATGTCCAGGGATGGAGCATCCACAGCTTCTCTGGGCAATCTATTCCAGCTCCTTAACATCCCCACGGGAAATCATTTCTTCCTAATAACTATTTTAATTTTCTCTTTTATTTTTCCACTCCCCTGACAGAGAAAGAAACGTGGACATTTTTGTAGTATGTATTTTGGTTTCTTTTTGTTTCAGTGTTTTTTTGTGTGTGTTTTGTTTTGTTTGGGGTTTTTTTGTTTGTTTGGGATATTTTCTGTCTTTTTTTGAGGTTTTTGTGTTTGTTTTTTTTTTAAGAGAAAAGGTTATGCTTCTATGAAGTGATGTGGACAAAAAACATATGGAAAAGTCATGCGAAGCTTATAATGGATAATATTTGAAATGGTTGGCATTAGTTCTTGAGGAAATTCAAGCCACATTAGAGAAATTTCTGTTTCTACAGTATGCAAGATTCTAGAGATTTTGACATTATTAAAAAAATTCACGCTGCCAAAGGCACACGGGTTTAGGCTTGTAGGCCTCAGTCAACTTCACAGTCTTCAACACACATAAACAACAGTTCATGCAACACCCTGGAAACAGAGTTTTTCAAACTGAACGGGACTGAATTCAAGAGTGTGGCCCTATTTGGTATGCTTTATGGCTATCTTGGAGGATGGAAGATGATCTAGTATTTATTTGGAGGCTTCCATGAACTTTATCACACATGTGTAACAACGCCATCTTCTTACCTTTCATTGCAGCAAGCATTGGCCCGTGATACAACTATGGAACAATTTAAAATAAGTAAGAATTTGAAAAAACTATTTGAAGTGCATTCAGAAATGACACGGTGTTCTTGTGAGGAAATTCTACTGTATGTGAGAACAAGAAAACTTTGCTCTATAAAAAACTCTCCATATTATATTCTACAACACTAGTGTCTAATCTCTGTCTGGTGATAAAAAACAAAAATCCTCTGCAATAAACCTGTTTCAGTGCTTCACAGCACTTACTGAGAGAGACTATTACCCAATGCTAAACTAAGCTCTTTATTTGTGTGGTATACACAGGTTATGTCTTATCTGAGGCAACATGGCTGCAGGAAACTGATGTTTTCCTTGTTTGGTACAACATTTCTTTATATACTTGTACATTACTACTGTTTTCCTGTATGGTATTCTTTTAAATCAACAGCCCTAGATCTTTCCGTCTTTCTGGAAATATTTTATAATTAAGACTTTTGCTGGTATCCTTGATCCCACCACTTAACTGATGCATTTATTGTTATGGATTATAGCATGTTTGATAGCATTTCTTCTCAGTACATGGCTAGAGCAGAAGGACTTTATGTGTTCTTAACATTAAATTGCTTAACATATAGGTCCAAATCATGTCTGACTTTATTTCCATAGCACAAAATTGTTGACTCATTCTCAGTTTACCATCCACAATACACATGAGATCTTTCTGTGAAGAACTGGTAAAAAGCCAGTTATTCCTCATCCTCTCTCTGCAAAGCTAACTATTCTTGGCAAGATCCAATTTTTTTCACATGTTCTCATTAAATACTGTACTATTTCTTCAGAAGAAATCTCAGATGTCAAGAACATCATGAATTTTAACTGATTTTTAATGCAGTTTTCCCCCCAGCTTTGCGCTTTGATAAATTAGGATGGAAACTCCTTTATTGCAGGCTTAAATTATATGAGATAATAAAAATAATATATTCCAGTACATTAGTAACCAAGAGAGATGTTGGAAAATATTTGACGGGCAATATAAAGTAATTATTCCTTAAAACATTTCATGTAAGAATTCTGAAAATCTGAGAACTGTTGACAGTCTTTTTCAATATGTCTTGGAATATAGTGCAGAATTTGAGATTACTAGATATATGCTAATATTTCACTAAAGTCAGAAACCAAAAAAATAGGAGACTTGCTAAAACATTCAGCTCATGATCAAGTTTTTTTGGATAAAAGACTATATCAGGTAAAAATGATTTCATTATTTCATGAGTTTACAGGTTTGGTTTATAAATGAACTTGAGACCTCTCACACTATTTAAATTACAAATCAGGAGGCAATAGAAGAAAAGTAATGTAAAACACACTGCATACCATACTGCCCTCACTAGCTAGTTTAATTTCTGCAGAATTGAATTTAGAAATTATTATGGACCACATTAAATATAACAGGAGTTGTAATTTTACATTGTTCCAAAGAGGTAAAGGTCATACTTGGATCTACAAAGAATTGTCTATTCTGCAACACACAAGGTAAATGTTCTGCTCTAATAACTCTTAAAAATACCTCACAGTGGCATGCTGAGCCTGTGTTGTGGCTTAATCATAGATAGCAGGTAAGGACCAGTTGCTCACTCCCCCCACCTGCCCTCGCAGTGGAGAGAATTGGAAAGGAAAGGTAAACCTTGTGGGTTGAGTAAAGAACTATTTAATAATGGAAAGAAAATAGTATAGTAATACTAAATATTATGGAAATAATGATAATGATAATAAAGATAATAATAGACAATGATGATAATGATAATAAAGATAATACTAGCAATATTAACAATAATAATGAGAGATAGCAACTGAACTTGGAATAAACAAGTGATACACTATAAAACTGCACATCACCACTGATGGATCCCAGTCCTTTCCTGAACAACTATCAGTCCCCTTCCCCAGATGGCTCTCCCTGTTTACACACTGGATATGATGTTCTATCATGTGGAATATCGCTTTGGCCAGTTCGTGTTACCTGTCCTGGCCATGCCCTCTCCCAGCTTTTTGTGCAGCTCCTCCCTGGCATTGAATGAAACACTCAAAAGTCTGGATTTGGGGTGAGGGTTATGCAGCAACAGCTAAATCATCAGGGTGTCAACAACATTATTTTCATCCTGAATACAAAACACACAGTGCTGTGTACCAGCTACTACGAAGAAAATTGCATTGGCACTAGTCAAAATGAGGACAGTCTGGTTTGTGAAAAACATGAATTGAATGAAAAAAGTTCACACTAGAGCAATGAAGGCCACCAGAGGTCTTATACATTTTTTTCTGCTCTGAACACATGGGAAAATATATTTCTGATATGTTTTGGTTTGTTTAGTTTGTGGGGTTTTTCCTAATGGGAAGGGACAATTACTGGAAAACCACAAGTAGGCAAGGAACTGGCAATCTACAAGTAGGCAAAAAGCAAAATTAGAATATTCCATGTTGTAATGTATTTTGCTTGCTGGAAAACACAAGCTGAGGAGCTTAAACTATATCAGTATTGGCAGATGGCTACCAGAGTAGTCACAGGAGGGATTACCTGTATTTAGCAGACTGAAAATTATCAGGATTGCACCTTAGAGGAGCAACTAAACAAAAATTAGAAATGTACTTTCAAGCCCAGGAACTAATGCTTGATGAAAAAAAACACACAAAAAATACTTAAAGCACACGCATTACAATGAAAGATGTTAGATAGGTCTTGTTTCTCTACTTGAAGCATTTTATTCCAATGAAACCTCTGAGATTCAGTTCTCAGCTTTCTTTTCTGGTGAACATTTGTCAGACACTTCCTAGGCAACAGTGCATTAAGCCTAGAACGAAGATCAGCTGAGTTTCATCTTTTCCACTGTAAATATTTTCTCAGTTTTACTGATTTTCTTTTCTCCTTTCCTTTCTCCGATCCCTTCCTCCTATTACCCTTCCCTTTCCTTCTCTTCATTACCAGTAACTGCAAGCTATGCACAAGCATAGGATGGATGAGCTAGGCACCTGCACATATACAGAGAATTTGTCTAGTACGATTTTTTAAACATCTTTTCTACTATTTATAGCCATTATCAAGTAAAACATTGCACAGTCCAAACTATAATAGAAGAGTAATCCTTCCAATGTCCAAAGATGAAAACCACACTTACAGCTCCTGTCTAACCATGCAGTGTTTACTTTAACCAGTACCCAAAATAGCATTTACCAAAACTTTATTTTCACTGCTAATATGTCTTGCATCATGCTAGTGGTTAGACAATCTCTCTCTAAAGATTGGCATAAGACACAAATACAAGAATTCTAAAAGAAACTGCGCACAAAGATTTTTATTTTGTTTCTTTTGAGAAGGGCAAGTTGTATTCCAATACAGTAGCCACAGAGGCATCCAAATCATTACTTTTCCCCCCTCAAGACTTCAGAAAGTAATCTTGTTTTTAGATGCTCTCTGAGGAATATCATCATGCAAATGGTAGCACTGAGTAACCATTCTTATATTTATACTTATTAAGCATAAGCTAAAGAGGTTAAAATTTCCAATTTGCATCACAGAAAGAAAACTTAGTGATGTAAAATAATTTTATACAAGGCCTTTGAGAATCTTAATGTAAGGGATTACAGCTACCAAGAAACAGGTCCCTCTGTTTCTATGGATGCATTTGCATAAAACTGTAGCTTAAAACAACGCATTGGAAGCAAATGTTGGTG
The DNA here is from genome assembly GCA_013398595.1 of Tychaedon coryphoeus. Lineage (NCBI taxonomy): Eukaryota > Metazoa > Chordata > Aves > Passeriformes > Muscicapidae > Tychaedon > Tychaedon coryphoeus. The sequence continues at coordinate 57,699 of WBND01000892.1, forward strand.
CAATGTTGGCACAATGTGTCAGGGAAGTGAAAATGAAAAAAAAGAACCTGACTTGGCTGGGGACACCCACTAGAATAGATCCAAGGATCTATGATCAAGTATGGATCCTCTTTCCACCCAAAATTCCTACATTTGTTTTGCATCACTCCAATTCAGTACTTTCCAACAGTGCCAAGGCAGAGGTTGTAAGAGGTCACTATGGATGACTGTAGGTAAGATTTGACTCCTTCTATCCTCCACAGCCTGTCAACACTACTCAAACCCTACTCCAGGCCTTGGAGCTTTCTGGTGGATTCCCTTTGGTGGGATGCCAGGTGCTCTCCAAGTTGCTCTACCACTTCCCTCCTCAGCAAAACAGGGAGGAAGGGTGGGACAGCAAATAAAATGAAAAAAACCCCATGGGTCAGATAAATACAGTTTAATAAAGCAAAGGACAAGTTTGCATGTGGAAGAAAAAGGAAAAGAAAAGACTTGTGGTCTACTTCCCATAAGCAGGTGATGTCCAGTCACTTCCCAGGCAGAAGGACTTGAGTATGTGTAGCATTTGCTCCATAAGACAAACATCATAACAAAAAATGTGTCCCCTTCATCCTCCTTTGTCTTAGATTTTAAATCTGAGTAGACAGGATATATTATGGAATATTCCTTGGGTCAGCTTGGGTCAGTTGTCCTGGCCATGTCCCCTCCTAAGATCTTGCTCACTCCCAGTCAGAAAACTCCAGCTATTATAGAAAAAAAGTCATAATAATATAATGTACTGCATGAAAAGGAATGGATACCTTGATCAATATATGACTAAAAGGCCATGGCGACTGTACTGAAGTTGAGCATTTATGGTCAGATGCATTCTGCATTTCTCACATCTCATCATTAGTAACAACCTAAGTTTTTATATTATGAATAACCTTGGTAATTTTTAGAAGTGGCATCTTGAGTAAATTGAACACTGTAAGGCAAGCACAGTGGTATTGTGACTCAGGAAGATACAATATGCTCTCTTTTGTGACTCAGGGTTTCAGTATGAGTACACTGAGCTAGAACCTCCTACTGGGATAACTTTTCTACTGGACTGAGCAGGGAAGAACGATTTTGAATTGCTCAGCAAAATCTACAGCTTCATCACAATACTCTAAATTACACTTGGCAGGCTAGAGAAGTTGTTCAAACAATGGAGGCTGCCTGAAATGTGGTCTGGGCTTATATTTTGATTACTTTCCAATATGCAAGGATTTCTTTCAGCAAGAGGTTCCTCTCAGTAAATAGATTTTATTTTTGTATACTCAGCAACAAGACCATAGCTAATAATAACAAGAGAGAGCTATCTGATTTATATTTGCATAAGGTAACTCCAAATAATGGTCTGATAGGGAGGTGAAAGCAGCACTGGTTTATGACTGAATCAAACAGT
>WBND01000892.1:62806-73783 GCA_013398595.1 Tychaedon coryphoeus
AAAAGAAAAGAAAAGAAAAGAAAAGAAAAGAAAAGAAAAGAAAAGAAAAGAAAAGAAAAGAAAAGAAAAGAAAAGAAAAGAAAAGAAATCTAGCTGAAAAAGAAGACACTTTCATGTGCAAACTGTCAAACATAAATTAAGCTCATGTACACAGTCCTGCTCTTTGGCAAGAAGAATATCTGCAAAATATGTTTTTTAAGTTGTACTGTTTTTCTATAAGCCATACTGACAATTAAATGGAATATTAATAACAAAAACCAGCCTGCTAAAGCTGAATTCCTTTTACTTATATGTGTCTTACCCAGGTTGTCAGTGAGATACATCTTTATTTACTGGGGCTTTTACATTGGGGAGACAAGAGTTTGCCTTCCCAAGTACAACTCATTGCATTAAATACACTAAAACTTACTTCATGGAACTAAAATCTGAGCACAAAATTGAGTGGTTGCAGAACCAGCCCTGTGGTGAAATTAAAACTACAAAGAAAAAACAACCAAAAAAACACCCCACCCAACCAAACAAAAATCCTACTAATTTTTCACCTCTTTTTTAGAAAGATCAAATAAAAGAAGGTATATATATGGAGTCAGTTTGCCAGTATTAAAGGGGTAGTCAGGATTAATGGCTGGAACTGATTTCACTTTTGCTTATTTTAGCATTTCTCAATTTATTCTGGCATATCAGATGAAAGGTGTTCTAATTTGGTGGAAAACAGATAAACTGAGAACAATTTGGTTTAGTAGCAGTAGGCTGTATCTTACTGATTAAAGATGACAAAGTAGGAGGGATGAAATTTCTAGTTACTTGTACAACATTGAAAGGAAATACAAAACTTCTAAAAGCTGTCAGTGAAAGGGATGCAAGCCTTCATCCTGCAGATGTCCTTTGATACTCCTGTCATAATACTACAGGGGCTTCAGAAAAGTACCTGGAAGGTTTTTTTTGGGCACAAGAATCCCTTCATCTGAACCTGTTTGAAGGATCAGGCCTCATTAGATGGGTGCAACTTTCACCCCTAACAAACTATCTTTTTAACTCTTTATCATGACAGCATGATACCATGATTTGAAAGAAATTAACTATCTCATAATGATTGGAAATTTTGTAATAACAAGTATTTTTCTCTACTTATGTTTCAAAATTCCATCAGTCAAAGCAGCAATAATTTGCCTTTCTTTATTGTAGTTCTTTAAAAGCACAGTACAGTGATTATGTCTGACTGATGTGTTAAGATTTGCTTATCATTAACAAGAAACATTTCCCAAGATATGAAAGACAATCAACCCCTTGCCACTGTCCCCAACAATCTCCCCCCACTGAAAACTTATATTGGTAATGAGGGATAGGTGAAAGGTAATTAAAGCAATCCCATTTAGAAGAGAAGTATTTTTAAAAAAACCTTAGCAGTTGGTAGCACATCAGGCAGCTTCCTTGGAAACACAGGAAAAGTTTAGAAAATAAAGCACAAGAACAGGATACAAAAAAGGCCAAACTTTGTACTTTATTAACCTATTGTGTAGGTTTTTCTCTATATAAATATGTGTGTATATATGTATATGTATTTGCATGTATATGTGTGTACGCATATATATATATGTATAAGAATGCCTGTAATGTGGTGCTGTGTCAACATAACTGAAGTAGCTCTGGTTCATCAAAAACATTCATCTTGCAGTAGCACAGAGCTCAGGATGGTTTAATTTACTGTGTGGAAAAGGACAAAGCAGCAAATAGTGAGAAATCAGCTGTGAAAACTGTAGGCTTTTTGCCCCCCAACGTCAGCTGAGTGGTTCATGAAACACTTGGCTTTGCATACAGACAGTCAAGCATCATTCTGTACTGAGGTCTAGCAAAAGCAGTTTGCAATAGCTTTTAAATCCTAGATGATGTGCCAGTGAACTGAGGAGAGTTCACTCTCTCAGGAGGTGGAAAAACTGGGATAATAGGAAAAAGAAGCTGTAGAGAGAGGGCCATGCGGGGAGACACTTCCAAGTCCATGCAGAATATAAGACCAGGCATTAGAGGATGGGAATTCCTCATACATTCGTCATACAAACTTTTTCCTCTTACGATGTCTTCGAGTACAATTAAAATCCCTGAATTCTTTTTATAGCAATTCTTAGCTATTTTCTTACCTATTCCTGTCTGTAAAAGTCTGGTGATTCAAACATTGCTCATGGCTGAATTCAGCACTTTTGAAGTAATATGGAAAATGAGACATTAGACCTAATCTAAGTGCTTGGACAGAAATTAGTTTGCTCAAACTAAAATATTCTTGTTACTGGTCCTTGGTTTAAAGAAAGCAGATCTCCATTTTAGGGAACAGCAAGTAAGCCAGGGATCTGCTCCTGGGATGCATGCCAGCACTGAGACAGTCATACAACAGGGTGAGACCCAAAGCAGCACCCAGTACATTTTTCTGAGTGGGTTAAGGGTAAGTGCACCAGACTGACAGACATTCAGCTAGAAAGAAATCATGACACAAAGTGCTTGTGACTCATTGCAAAGGCCCTGGTACCAAAACACATTTTCTATGTAGTTTCTTATCCCAATAATATTAACAATGGCTCTGTCCTGGTTTCAGTTAATTTCTTCTCAGTGGATGGTACAAGTGCTGTGTTTTGGATTGGAATGAGAATGGTGTTGATAAGTCACTAATGTTTTGGGTTTTTGCTAGTCATATTTACCCTAAGTGGGAAGGTAGGCAAAATAAACTGGAAGGGAACATGGCTGGGACAGGGGACCTGAACAGACCTAAGGGGTATTTCCACACCACAGAACTTCATGGCCAGTAAATAAAATGGTAAGTGCAGTCAATCTGGGTCCAGGAAGGGGTGTTTGGCATCAACCAGCTGGTGGAGACAAATTGCATTGTGCATGGCTTTAAAAAAATATCATTGTTATTATTCTAATTATTATGATTATTATTATTTTCAATTATTATTCTATTTTCAATTAGTAAGAATTTTTTATTTCAATATACAAGTTTCACTTTAATTCTCCTCCCCATTCAACTGGGATGGAGGAGGAGGAGAGGAGGAGGTGAAGCATGGTGTTTCATGTCCAGCTGGGCTGAAAGCCATGACAGGCTCATCTGTTCCCTGAGCCATCGCTATAAGTAAGATTCAGAAAAACTGCAGTGTGAGCAACAAGAGGAGCTTTAACTCTTAATCAAAGCAAAAAATTTCTTAGTTTCCAGCTTTCTTTAGCTTTGTTTCCATGTTTCACAGATGTGGCTCCATAGTCACAGATCCAATGATTTCCTGCAAAAAACCCCTCTGCTTTGACCTGGACTGTAGAGGACATAGAAGTATTTTGGTTTTTTTAGAAAGGAATGTCACTGGAAAATCTTTTTCATTATTTGTCATAGATATTTCATGACAATGATACAAAGAAGATATTTGAGAACATTTAGCTTCTTGTGCTATGAGAAAATATGAATCTGAATCCAAGCGCATGGATATTTGTACAAGTTTGAAGTATTGTAATGGCATATATCTTCTTCTGTACTCCGTTTGCCACATGGGATTTCAAAGAGGAAAATAAATGTGTAACAGGGATTCTCCTGACAAAGGAGACCATTCCTCCCTTGGGCAAACACAGGATCCTGCTAAAAGAGAAACACTTCTAAAAACTGGAGAGATTAACAGAGAGAAAAGAGCAAGTAAAAGACAGCTAAGCCTCAGACAGTATCACAAAATTAATTAGGTTGGGAAAGAGCTCTGAGATCATTGAGTCCAACCTATGACCAAACACCACGTCAACTAGACTATGGCACTAAGTGCCACACCCAACCTTGCCTTAAACATCTCCAGGTGACTTCACTACATCCCTGGACAGCCCATTCCAATATCTAGTCACTCTGAAGAAATTCCCCTGGTGCAGCTTGAGACTATGTCCTCTCGTCCTGTCACTGGTTGTATGGGAGACTGATTCCACCTGACTAAAATCTCCTTTCAGAGATTTCAGCTTCCTCTGAGACTCCTTTTCTCCAGGCTTAGCCACTCCTCATAGGACTTGTTCTCCAGACTGTTCCCCAGCTCTGCTGCCTTTCTCTGGACAAACTCAAGTACCTCAATGTCCTTCCCAAATTGAGGGGTCCAAAACTGAACCCAGCCACACTTGAGGTGTAGCCTCACCAGTGCCCAGTTCTGGAGGACAATCACTGCTCTGGTCCTGCTGACCACATATTTCTGACCCAGGCCATGATGCCCTTGGCCTTCTGGGCACCTGGGCACAGCTCAGGTGTTGCTCACCCACCTATTGAACATCCCCAGGCACGTTTTGCTGAGCCAATTTCAAGCCACTCTGTGCCCAGCCTGTAGCTCTGCGTGGAGTTTTTGTAGCTGAAGTGAAGGATCCAGAACTTGGCCTTGTTGAACCTCATTCCATTGGCACTGACCAGTAAACCCAGCCTGTCCAGGTCCCTCTGTAGAGCTTTCCTGCCCTCCAGAAAATCAACATTCCCATTCAACTCGCTGTCATCTACAAATTTGATAACAGCGGACTCAATCCTCTCATCCAGATTATCAATAAAGATAATTAAACAGGACCGAGACAACACTGATCCCTGTGAAGACAAGAACAAAAAAATCTCCTATTTTTTGGGATCTAGAGAAAATTATAGAGTTGCCTGCATCCAAAAAAAAAAAAAAAATAAAAAGGTGCGATATAGCATGACAAAAATCATGCTTGAAATACAACATTTGCAAAGATACACTGGACAGGGAGATATCTGCTTATAAACCTCTAAATTCTTATTCTGTGAAGTGTAATAATATCTAAAATTTTCAAAAGTTACTGTTTTAGCTTATACTTTAATAAATAAAGCCCTTTGGCCTTCCTATGTGAATTTGATTTCAAGAAGGTCTAGTCAGATGCAAATCTTAAAACAGCAACAAGAGCAGTTCCTGAGCTTATAAAAGCATGCTGCTCTAGGTAAGAGATTTAAAATACCCGAGTGGTTAAAAAATCAAGCTCACCTTTTAGAAATTCAGAAATTCAGAAATTCAGGTTTTTTTTTTTTTTTTATTAAATAAAGAAAATCTTTCCGTTATGGTTCTGGAAAGTTTTATCTTAGCAAAAAGTGAAAGAGAGTTGTGTCTTTTCTAATAGACCTCTTAAAGTACAAAGACACAGTTCACCTACTACAGTGAAAAACATAAGGGGGTAAATTCAAACTGTAGATATTGACAAAGAGATGTATAGCACAATGGAAAGATGAAGAGAAAGATAAATCTGAATAATTACATAAAATGCTCTCTCCAGTTTCATCCTGGTCACTTGTCACTCTAACACTTACAGAACAAAGATGCAAGTAAAAGAGCTAAAACAGAATCTTCGAGAGTAAAATAGCTTCCTAATTTCTCTTGTAGCCCTGAAATTTCAGGGCTGTATGAAGTTGGTAAACCACACCCATTTGCAAGACTTGCCCTAACTCATCCATTTCTGAGATCAGAAGCCACACGTATTTAATGACAAGCATCAGCTTTTGTTCACAAACATGAGTTTAAAGGTTAATTATACTATGGTCACTGGACTTGTACCCAAGTGATTGCCCAGAACTCTAAGAGATGTTATAAAAAACCCTGTACTACTCTAAAATTGTCCAGAATCAGCATCTTTTCTAGTCTTATTCAAAGAGACTTCAACCTTTGCAGCTGAGCTATGGGAGAATCAGCAAAGAGAGGTGTGACAGAGCCCTTCTGTGTCAGTTAGGTCTTTCAGTTGTCATTGAACTCCAATCTTAAAAAAAAAAAAATGCTTCTTGGTGGCGTTTATACAGACAAATTTACCAGTATTAAAAACAAAACAAAACAAAACAAAACAAAACAAAACAAAACAAAACAAAACAAACTTCACATAGTGCCAAAGAGAGAAAACTGTTCATACCATATACAAACACTGCTAATTATTAAAGTAATCAACAATATACTACTGGTTTAAACTGTGACATGGAAGTCACAGTATAAAATATTGTGCAGAATTTGTGCAGAATTTGTCATATCTGGAGGGAAACTCTATCCTAATACTTCTTTGAAGCATAAAAACCAACACAATTGAACTCATTTTTTGGTCAGTGCAAGTACAAAATGAACTTCTCTAAACATAGCTATACTGTTGACTATTAATTGTGCCCATGGCATACTGGTTAAGAACAAAACTGTTGGTCAGATACCACAGTAATTCAAATATGGATTGCCCAAAGGAGCGATTATTAGGAGAGAGGATAACAGGCTTCACTGAGGGTTTCTTACCAGCACACTATTGTTCTCAAACAGCTTCTGAGGCTGATTCTGAACTCAGTATGTAATGAGTTTGGATTTGGAAATATCCTTGTCATTTTTTCCACTAGTGCATTCTGGTTTGGAGAAAACTACCAAGTGCTGTAGCTCAATCTGTCCCCTTTTCTACATTCTGTCTTTCAAAGTCCTCTTATATAAATAAGGGCAAAACTTACAGTGCCATTCAAATCAGAAATTAGCATTTATTTATGCTATATAATGTTATAATGCTTGCAGATATCTCTTACAGTGTTCACATTGACTGAGATGGAATAAGCTGCACATTCACTAAGCTTGGGATGATTTCTGGCATTTTTTTACTGCAATAGAACGCTGGAATAGTTTTATATTTAATTTGGGCAATGGTTTGGACTGAGTCATTTTCCTCTACTTAATAATTTTATCAGAATGTAAGGTTTTTTCCTGTTTTTCAAAGAATGAGACATGGACATTGAAAGAAAACAACTGGAAAACTCTGTTTCACTAGATAATGATACCATCAACACACAGTCTGGCTGCAGTAGGAGAACCTGATTGTGTTGCACACATTCCTTGTGTTTACTATGCACAAAGAAGCATTTTACCATAAAGAAAAATACACATTATGTGAAAAAATATTGCTGTGTATGGCATGGTATACACCTACGGAGCACTCCCTGATATAACATGAACATCAGCAATGGTCTGCTGTTGTGGACCTCAGTTATATTTCCGAGTTGAGCTGGTGGCTATGAATGTGGGACTAAACTTTGGCTGAAATGGTCACAGAACTTCTGGTACCCAATGTAACTCATTTACATCAAAATCAGGTATCCCTGGTTACCATGCACAGTACAGATTCACACACAGATATTTATATACAAATAATATTTATAGGGCCATGCATGCGTATATGTATGTGCGTGTGTGTTGCATATACTTAAACATCAGTATGAAATTCAGGTATCTATTTGTCATAGGAATTCCCCTTGTGTAACAGAAACCCACAACACTAAATTTTGTTCTCCTATAATGAAATGATGCACACTGTATCTTCCTCTTCTATTAAAGACAGATGAATATTCTCCTGCTGTGAGTCTACCCTGAAAGCAACCTCATATGATGTTTTCATAAAAAGAATTTGTACATTCATTTGTTTTAAAAAGAAGATATGTGTTTAGTCTTTTCTGCACATAAAGCATGGAATTATGATACAAAATCAATAAGTATATTATCCTCATATCCTAGAAGAGCTATCATCACAGATTAAGTTTGCCAGAAAAGGAGCCAGAGATAAAAAAAAATGGTAGGAAAGAGCAAAAATATTTATCTATGTATCTCCACTTAAATGCATCTGGTTCTATGAAGATATATTGTTTTAATTAAGACTGTTTTCTGTGCTTATATATGGCCTTAAAAGGGCTGTGATAATTGTCAACAATACAGCAATTCTCAAATTTGGAGCAATTTGGAATATAACATTATATATATTCATTATTACAAGAGGAATAATTTGGGAAAAATATTTGACATGATAATGTAGCAATAATTCTTAACAAAGCGTATATTTAATAACACAAGAGAAGGGGAGGTTAAGGCTTGATTTGGTGTTGAGGTTTTTTGTCACGGAAATTAAATGGAAGAAAGCCATGCTCTTTCCTCAATCTGCAGCAGAAGCCATTTCTTTTCTTCAGCCTGGAATTGCACATTCTCAGAAAAAAAATAAATAATTCAGTCACTAAGCAGACATGCTTAAGCAAGCTCTGCCAGAAAGAGAAACTGGAGCAAAGCCCAACTGCACAGAAAGTGCTGTGCTGCATATGGGTGACACACTTGCCTTATCTCCACCAAATGAGGAGTCCCCTGACCATTTCTTCACTTGGTTGTCGACATACCCCCTTCTCTACATGGAAGAAAATTAAGTACAAACCAAAATAGATAGTACAGTGCTTTTGAAGGTAGTTCATGCTTTTTAAGGAAACACTTACAGATCACCGTAGACAAGGCCATAAATCTGTGCTGTGCTGTGATGGTAAATTCCTCTCAGGATAATTAGAAGAAGGATAACAACAAAAGCTGGAAGCCCCCAGCTTAAAAGGAAGTAAAGCAGATAGCGTCTCTCCGTGTGTTCATCATTCATCACAAGGACATACCAGAAATTAACAGCCTGAAGAATAATGCACAAAAACAATCAGTAGACTTGCTGGTGATAGACTATGCCAAAAATCAAATCACTCTGAAGGTCACAATGCAGCAAATTTCTGCCCTGGTACATGTGTATGTATATAAACACTATTTAACGAAAATATTTTGTCTTCACTTCTTTTCTGTAAGTAATGAAAAAACATTATAAAAGCAAAATGCTTATTTATAGAACTATTTCAAACTAGACTAACATAGATGAAGAGACACCCCGTTGAGTAAAGAACACTATTTCTGTGATGTAAAAATAGCTTTTTTGGTGCAAAAGTCACTTTTTTCTCTAGATATTCATACCTTCACACAGAAGACTGGCATAGCGTATTTCTAAATCTGATCTGTATTTAATATTTTTATGTTATTGTTCAGCTGTATGTATCTTGTAGGAGACACACTAAGCTCCTTCTATGGTTCTGTGCTGGGCTCAGCGGTACAAGAAAGACATGGAACAAGTCCAGCAATGGTTCATGAAGATGACTGAGGGAAGGAAAACTTCTCCCATGAGGGAAGGCTGAGAGAGTTGAGGCTGTTCAGCCTGGAAAGAGGATGCCCACGGGGATCATACCCACATGTGTAAAGATTTGGTAGGAGGCAGTAATGAAGAGGGAGAGAGACTCTCCTCAGTGATGCCTAGTGGAGGGGCAAGAGGCAATAGGCCCAAATTAACATACAAGAAGCTCCATCTGCATACAAGAAAAAGCTTTCTTATTGTGGGGATGGTCAAGCACTGGGCCAAGATGCCCAGAAGATTGTGGAGTATGTGTCCTTAGAGAACCTAAACCAAACTGACCATGGTCCTGGGCAGCCTGCCCAAGCTATTTGAGGTAGTGTGTTGCACTAGACAGTCCTGAGGTGCCGCTAAAACTTCAACAGTTCTACGACTTCGTGTAATATATGCATAAGAGTTTGAGAAAAAAAACTGCAGATAAATGAACATAAATTCACAGGCACCTCTAAAACATCCTGTGTTTTTTTATCATCAACTCACCATCAAATAGTATAATTTGGTTTAAAATCATATATTAATCAAAATAGTGGAATACCTGAAACCTCATTAAAGAACTGGTAGTAAGGAAAAGTAAGGAAAGTGAGTAAGCAAACCCTCCAAGTAAAACAGAATGCTCATCGTATTGCTTAGATTTTTTAGTTTTCTTCAAGATGTTCATAATAGAAACACTGTCATGTGCAAGTAGTTTTTAATGTGTATCTATACACAACTGCCTAATAAACACCAAAGCTATCAATAATAAAAATATTTTTAAAAAACTTTTCTTTACTTTCTCCACTTCAAAATTGTTACACCACCTACTATATTATTACTTTTGGTCTTTTATATGGGATGAATAAGGGATTAATTGTCTTTTTCTGTGTATCAGGTATCTAATTCGAGCTTGCGCCTTTACGAGTGTCTTGTCAGTCAACAGAGACAGGACAGGCACCTTCAGGAACTCATTAATCCTAACCCAAGCACAATCATCTCTCTCCATGGTCTACACAAGGGTTTAATCTAATAATGTTGATTTACATGCTTCATATTCAGCCATCTATGGTAAGGATAAGTAAAAGTTCATATACTGTGACAATGCAATGTGATTGTTTCATTTTATTTTGCACATTTCCCTCAGTCAAGGGCTTGTCTACTCCTTTATTTAGGAAGATCTACTTTTCACATTAAAGCACTTAATTAACTGTTTCTGGATTCCTTATATAGGTCTTGTTAGTTAACTATATTTTACAATTTTTTTAATGTGATTTATATAGCATGATTATGTAATACTTTGTCTCATTGATAATAAAGCACATTGCATGCTAACAACTTGTTTACAAAGGTTAGTAAGTGTATCAAATGCTTTTCTAGAGAATGAGATTTCATAGCTATGTCCAGTGTATATATTAATTGTACAAAAAATTATGTCCTTTTTTGGTTTTCACTTGGTGATTGATGCTATATGAACAAATGAAAAGTTTATTTTCCTTAAAAGATCAGGCAAATCCCACCACGTAATTGCAACTATCCTGTGTAGGTTGAAAGAACACAGAAAAACTCTCAATTCCATTGCTGTGCATGCATAGGAAGAAAATATTAAACAGATGAAATGGTATTTGGACAAAAATATACAGCTTGTGGAAAGATTTGGTTGTTCTTTTTTACGTGGGATTAAAAATCATTCAAAATTCTGTTTGTCACTATATGTCAATAAACACACTTCAATTACATGCCCCAATACTCCTGGCTAGGCTGTGCCTCACTGTAAGCACTTCCAGAGAGCAAAATCCTTTAACTCTATATGCCATTACACTCAAGGACTGTTGTTCTACTAATTCTGACAATCAGCTCAACCTTGTTCTCAGTTATCCAACTGAAATGGCTTTCTATGAAATCATACCTCATGTTCTTGATCTCTCTTTGGTTAGCAATATTTAGATATCTCACCTTATCTATCACAGCATAACACTTAGCACCAATGCTGCTGTAAAGGTGTAAGTGAGACTGGATTATTCACATTTTCTGCAC
>WBND01000892.1:74688-97586 GCA_013398595.1 Tychaedon coryphoeus
GATGAAGTAGCCACACTTCTCTGGGCAACCTGTTACAGTGCCTCACCACCTGTGATATTCTGCAAATAGCTAGCAAAAAACACATGCAAGATACTTTATTTAAAGTCTTTTCCAATTCAGTAGGAAAACTTCTGTTTTCCTTCTTTCTTCTTTTTATGAATAGCTGGAGGGATCATTTAATAATAATTGTATGCTTTCCTATTATTCGTTTTTTGAAGCCGTTAAGCAGTCCACAAATTATTCGTAAAATAAAAAGCATCAAACTCACTTTAAGATTATTAAACATCTTACAAGTTTGACACAAATTTATAGAAATTTATAGTGCCATTAAATCAATGTAGGAGAAAGATTCAGGTATGGGTGACAGCAAGTTCATGATTTTATTCTGGTCTGCTTGTTGAATTGACACTTTCACTGCTGATTTAATTCACTCTAGCAATAGCTCAATAAAGCACAATCATGGTTTTTCCATAATTTTACTGTGTCACAATTGGCAATTGAAAACTACAGAATTTTTTTTTTACCTGAATAGACAGCTTTTCATGTTTTCTGTAACTTACTTTTTGCAACACCTTAGAAAATACCAAGAGTAGAAACTTATTTTCCTTGTCATGCTAAAAGACACTCTTAGTGTGTGCTCCTAAGATAAATGCATTTGAAAATACAGGTTTATGCTATTCAGTTGTGCAAAGGGGTAGTTGTCAGGATGAAGACCTCTGCATGTCAGACATTAATATAAAGCAAATATTTCAGGCCCATGAAGAGCCATTTGCACCTTGCTTACTCCTTTTCTTCTGCAGTTAAGAAAGCCTCATTCTTTAAAAAACTGGGTAATGCTATCAACTTTCTGTGATTTACAAATTCTCTCTACAAAAAGCAAGAAGCGAGACCATACAATAAAAGAGAGAAACAAACAGATGAGCAAGGATGATTTGATGTAATCTTTGTCCTGATGCTGAAAATGGACCAGGTGACCTTGCAGACACTTTCCATTCTTACATTTCAGTTAATATATTAGTAGTAGCAACATTTGTAGCAGAAATACTGACATCGAATATGTCTACAAATACAAGAAGCTTAAAAGAGAACAAGAATTAAAACATGAAGCTATACATAAATTGTTTTCGAAAGAGCATTGATGTACGACAAAATGTTAAGCATAATTACTAAACCTAGCACTATGCAAAAGACTAAAAGATTATTAAAAAAAAAAAAAGTGATAAGTTTTCCTAGAATCTAGAAAGTGAAGATCTTTGATCTGGACCACAGAAATGAATCTGTGTATCTCCAACTGTACTGTTATATCTGTGTTTTCTCACAGAGTTTTCTTGCCTGGAAATGTTGCTCCACCATGTTTTGTTCACTTAAAATCACCTGGATTTTATGGATGTTTCAGTTCCACATAGCTGCACAGTGCTTGTACTTGACTATCCAATTCACCCATTTCTATACCCTGAGATCAAGGCAGTCACTTGCAGATTTGTATGATGTAAGTCAATGATCAAAAATATGCACTATGCTATGCAGCCTCACAGAGGGCAGAGTGACTGCACAAAGGACACAGAATGTGCTCCTGTATTTTTGCTCTTCTCCAGACATAAGTATTTAAGTCTCATTTAAGTATAAATACATTATTAATTCTGCTTTTCAGATCAATTAATGTGTTTAAAGTAGACTATGCTGAGAAACACAAACGTTAATTTCCCACAACTTTAAGTCGGCCTTTCAAGCAGCAGTAGCATCCAGACTTCCCAAATCAGTCTGGTTTCCCCTTGGATCCACAAACTCTTCTAGAATTGTCATGGGGACCAGCTCATGCACAGAGATATCCCCAGCACTCTTTCCTGTGCCCTGATATAGCTTACTCATTCCATAATTAGATATATAAATTCAAGACTTATTCCCAGCCAAAAGGAGCAAACCACAGCTGAGAACGAGCAATATTTCAGATTGTTTCCTTTTGGGTCTTTCAAAGTTCAGGAATTATTCTCAGCTAAAGGCCTGTACCTACAAAAACAAGAATTGTCTTCTTTCTGAGTTTTACTCCTGGCAGCTCATTACTCACCAGGCTGATGGATTCCCTCTTAAGCACTTTCGTCCTGCCAGATTTCCATGAAGAATCTTCATATTTAACACAAGCCTGAGGCTCCACTAAATGCTATATATTGTGCAAGTTCTTAGGATATGACCAAAGTCTACTTAGAAAAAAATACAACACACTAGATTTCAACTACAGACATAAAAATCACCATTAACGGTAATATAATTTTTTTGGCATTATAAGTAATTTTTGCAACTCAAATGTAAAATGTTTTTGCAATGGAAAACACATAGAATGGGATGATGAGATATTATCAAACACTGAATTGCCAAAGCTTGAGACATTCCAGTAAAAAAGAAACTTAAGAATGTTACTTTTTTTGTCCAAATTAGCAAATGGCAAAGAGCTCTGAAGCAATTTAGGAATAAAGTGAATGAAAAACTGTGAAGAATATAATTTACAGTTTACAAAATAATTTAGAGTAGCTAGCCTACAAGAACATAATTCGCCAAGCAAGCAAATTTCTCTGTTGAGGCCATCTACATGAAGATGGCTCATTGCTAAGGCTAATGAGCACAGCTGAGCTAGGGTTATCAATGAATATGAGCCTGACATATCCCAGGAAAATGCCACATATCACATGAATGTTACTGGGGGAGAAAGTTGCACTTAGATGCAGTCTAATTTGCAATTCTTGGTTTGGTCTGGCAGCCTGCATATTGGAGGATTTGTATAGTAAGATATGGAACTGCATATATAAAGCAGTATGCCATGATAAATATGCTGGGGACAAATCCTTTTTAAATAACAGAAAAATAAATCACTTAACTCAATACTGGTGCTAAATATACTTTTCTAGATGAGGGCATAATAATGCATTTTTTCAAATAACCCCACAGCTTGTTATTTTGACAAACTTTAACAGGCAATTTTCCATAACTATTTTGATCGTTCATATATATATTCATATATATATATTATATATATATATATTACTATATATTGTTCATATATATAATATACCAAATGAGCAAACAGAGCTGTGAGTAGTCTGGAATATTAGTCTGATGAGGAATGGCTGAGGGAGCTGAGGGTGTTCAGCCAGAGAAAAGGATGGGGGGACATGGTTTAGTTGTGGGCTTGGCAGTACTGAATTAACTCTTGGACTTGATGATGCTAGAGGGCTGCTCCAACCTAAATGATTCTATGACCCCATAAAAATTCTGGCAATAATTATGAATACACATATTCTGCATTTTAATGTAAAATTGTGAAGGTATGTTTGTCATGTTATACAAGTTAATGACTAAAATGCCACTGACAACAAATTACAGCGTAGTTTACATTTACACTTCACCTGTAAGGGACCGTTTCAAAAGACTAAATAAGAGATATTTAGAAAAAAATACTAACAGTAAGAAAAGTAATTATTCCTTGTTCTGAGACAATTTTTCCTTGTTCTGAGGATGAAGTGAGACAAGGGCATTCTTACATAGCTGTTACGGAAATGAGTGGAAAAAGCCTTTGTAGTGTTTGTATACTTACCCCTGGAGCTGTGTCACTGTAGGTTTAATAAAAGCCATCTAAAGTTTTTGCCTTCTAGTAGCACTGAATTTCAGTGCTCTATACCTCTATACATAGATATACATATATGTATATATATGCACCAAAATATAATAGAAATACAATCTAACTATCAGTTACTTTTACATGCGTTTTGGGGAAGTGATGAAAAGGACTAAGATACCAACCTGAATAAGCATCCAGCTGAACTGGCAGAGGTAAAGGTAATGAGTAACAGATGCAAGTGCAAAGCAGGTATCCTCTGAGATATGCTGGCTCATGTAAGCAGAGGCCAGAAATGAAACCTGCCAGGGAAAAAAATGAATACATGCATATTGGAATGAAACAAAATTAATTTAATGTTAACAACAAGGGGTAAAAATAGTTTGGAATTAAAATATACAGTAAATTACTATTTCAGAGACTCAGGAAAGATATCTTGGACATCTAATATTCACCCAAAAGAATTTATGCTTAAACAGTGTCAACCCTTTCTCCAGCTTTACATTTTTTGGACCATCTCGTGTCACCAGATTAGCTCAGCTGGTTAGAACATGGTGCTAATAATGCCAAGGTTGTGTGTGCAATCTCTGTATTCACTTAAGAGTTGGACTCAATGATCCCTGTGAGTCCCTTCCAACTCAGAATATTCTTTAATAAAGTTTTTAAAGTAGAATGACTTAAATTGAATTATATTATTCAGATTTAGTATGTTGCTTGCTTTGCTTTACTTGCTTAGCATGAGCAGTTGGATTTGCTGAAGCCATACTTGACAAGCCATGGTCGTACACCTAGATATATTTTTGGCTGGAATGGAGAAGAATATTGATACTGCACTGATGTTCTTGTTATTATTAGGTAATGTTTATCCTAAGTCTAGGGCCTTTTAATTTCCCATGCTCTGCCAGGTAGCAGGTACTGTACCACTCTAAAATTACTTATTTTTACAAATCTGACACTCTGCTATGGGAAACTAAGGGTCAAGCTTGAAGAATGAGAAAGCACACCTGAGAGGGAGGGTGTGTTTGGGCAAGGAGTCAGGAGAGGCACACATGGCCCATCTGGAGCTGCCCTCTGTGAAAGTTCCCTGGTTGGGTGTGTGCATGTGTAACTCCTTGAGTGGTGTGAGAATGTTCACACTGCACACTGAGGAGACTAGAGAGAGACTTAATATTTATTGTTTAAAATTGTTCCCATGCAATATTAGACACAGGTTATGTAATTGGGGGTGGAGATTTTCCTGTATAAAACCAAAAGAGGTGTTATCTTCTGATTTGAGTAAATCCAGATATTTTATCAAGTAAATAAACAAACTCAAGAGGCATTTACTGTCTTCAGGCTGTCAGACATGTAGGAATATAATATCTCAGCCCCTAAGATAACAGTACGGCACATAAGGGAAAAAGCAATTATTCCTTTGTCTAATAACATACCAGGATTTCACATCCACAAGGCAGTTAAAATTTGGATTTTGTCCACAAATATGCCAAATCTCAGAGGACTGTACGTTGTCTGGATAAGTAGCTAATGCACTTTCTAAGCAACTGTCTTGGGGTGACTTTATGATGCTTGTATATCCCCAGTCATCTGTACTGTTGGTATTAAATATTGAGTTCTACAGCTTTAATACTGGTTCCAGGAGTGAAGAGGGAGAGAGAAGGTGCACCGTTTGTTATCGGAGACTGTGCTTGCTTCCCCGAATCGTTCACACAGACTGTGTTGCCTGCAGTGGGCAACAGGAGAGAGATCTCTGCTTTTAGTTAGTTTTTGACTAGCTGAGGCAGAGAAGCTCCCTGGATTGTGCTTTTTCCCTTTTTCTTGGAATTGTTTGAACCTGCTCTGGACTGAAAAACTCAGAAGAGCAGCGGGAGCTGGCACCTGTGGCACACCAGGCCTGGCCTGGGCTGTGACATTTCCCAGCTCTGGAGGGACTGAGAACAGCCTGTAACGTATGTTACGATGTAATTCACGCTAGCTTGTAAATTAATGTAGAATAAATAATGTTTGTATGAGTAAAATAATAAAAAACTCGGAAACCAAAAAATAAACCATGGATGGAGGGACAGAGATTACTTCATAGCAGCACTGTGACCACCAACGAAAGCTGAGGAGCTTGGATTAACAAGTAAATAGACGTAGCCCCAAGGGAGATGGCTCTCTCAGAAACTGTCCAGGAAACACCCAAGCGACGAGTGCCCGACAAGTACCGGTGATTAAGATAACCAGAGCCATCAAGAAAGATACATCTCAATGCCGGCTTCCCTTAAACCAAGATCTGCCCTCATCAGAATTCATCCTTTCCCAGACATGTTTTGTCCAGCCCAAGGCAGAGAAAGAAAACTACATGAATATGCAGAACAACAAAAGGAAAGAAAGACCTCTGCTCAGGGCTACAAAAAACTGTATAAAAACTGGACTGACCAAGGCAGTTTGTGAACATTGGGGGATCCGAAACGATAGAGTTCGGATCAGAGCCTCCTAACCCGGCGCCGATCCCGGGCTCGGAGTTGTTCTTTGCGATTGTGGCTGTCGTGGACCGTATTCCGGTCACAAAATAAATTATACCTTATTTTGATTATATTTAATTTGGCTGAATCTCTTTATTATCTATAACAAGCCTGAGTGAGCTGGGCTGTGACCCATGGAAGGGACTCTTCTGAATTTGTCATCTCGTCAGAACGATGAGAGGTTTTGTTGTTTAGTATTGTTCATTTTTGTGCTGGGGACTGCTTTGCCTGTTAAATAAACAAGTTTTTTTTCCACTTCTCTCCAAGGAAATTTTTTCCCAAACCAGTTGGGGGAGGGACTTCTTGAATCTGTTTCCTAGAGGGATCCCATTCAGAGTTTTCCTCCCAAATTTGCCCTAAACCAGGACAGCAACAAAGGTATTTCAACTCCGACTGCAACGAATGCAGCTAGACAATTTTAACATAGCATTTTAAATAAAACACAAGTCAGATACATTAATCTCTGTCTTCTGTACATTTCTTTACAGAGGAAATGGCTCTACATGCAAAATTCATAAAAAAATTAAAGTGTGCACGTAAAGAAATGTTCTATTCATCCACTGTGCTGATCATTTTTTCTTTCCCAGCAAAAGTACTACTTTTTTGACCAACAGACAATTGAATTGTTAGTAAAAGAACTTAATGGGCTGTGGAGAATGATTTTTTGTACAGAAAATCAGGAAATAGTATAGGTAAAAAAATTAAAGTAAATTAGGTGATTTGGGATACATGCGGATATTGTATTTGCAACAAAGTACTCATACAGTACTGGGTAACCCTTACACAGTCTCTTAACCTTACAGTCTCTTTATCATAAAAGTACCCTTATAAAGACATGATAATGTTACCTCACCATGAAATGGAAGAATAATAATGAGAAACTGGGGAATAAGTAGACTAAAAACAATTATTAAATGTGTTTCGATATCTAAAAGGGAAAAAAATGCACTTTAAGTATTTGATGTGGTATTTATCAGCTTTGGCTGGGAACTGGCATCTAATCAAGGCCACAAAATCATTCAGTTATTAAGAGGTTAACCCACAGCATAAAAAAGACTGGCCTTTGCCAAATTCTGACACTGATGAAAGAAATCCCATCATCTAGAGTGGGTTAAAGACAACTGAAATATGTCTGCAATAGCTGCCATCCATGAGAGATAAATAAGAAGTGTTTGTGGAAACAACCCCATAACAGCAGCTCTCTCAAACTCTAATTTGTCTAAAACTTGAGCAAATGCTTCTACTGACAACAAGCATCTGGGTAGAAAGACTTTACAATCTTTTGCTCTCTGAAGGTTTCTGTATATGTGGAGGACAGACTGCTAGGCTAGAGAGAGAGACAAATAGGGATGCAAACACAAAAGAAACTGATGGAGTCCTGGAAATATGTTTTTAACCCCTTTTAGACTGAAAGCATTTTGCATTTATAACCAAGAAATGGTAATTCCCAACACTGCCCTGTACTTGAAGAAAAATAAGGGTTTTGTATATTAAAAAGAGGAGTATATCACTATATGAACAGTTTTCCAACAAAAACAATGCAAAGAGTCCAACTAAGTGCTAAAAAATGCATATCTTTGATAGAAACTGACTTTTCTTACAGGAACAAGACTGCAATATGGCTGGAGTAATCCATCAGCTAAGAGTTCACTCTACTTAGTGGCCGTAGAGTATTTCAGGAAAAAAACCAAACAAACAAACAAAAAAAAAACCCCAACCAAACAAACAAAAAAAATAAACAAAAACCAAACCAAACCAAAACAAAACAAACAAAAAAGGTAAAATACAAAATTTGCATAGACTTGTTATCTTGCATCTTGGTCAGAAGATAAAAATGAGAGTTGGTTTATAACAAAAAACACTGCAAACCAAAAAATGTGCCTTCCAGATAAAGTGTTCCTTACACTAATTGCCTCATGTCTTCTGTGCCTCACTTAGTTATTACCTGTAGGGTGCAACCTTGTGTAACAAGGAACCTATTACTTTAATAAAAAAAAATATGTGTCATCTATTGGAACAAGCTGCTCCTTCTTGGATCTTTAAAATATATGCTCATTATTATATCAATTGTCCAAACCTCTTTTTACAGAGAACTTACAGTTTAAATAGCCATTTTCAATCTTTGTATACTGACATTTAGTTCTATGCTGAGATGATAATATAATGCTTCTTCCTCATACTTGTCAAAAATGTCGACCCAAAATGTTTTAATTGATAATCCCTTAAATTGCTCAAGTAGCCAGCTAATACTTTAATTAATTTTACTTTGATATTTCCTTACCACACCGGAAATTATGGTGATAGCATATCATTCAAAAAGTTCCCCTTGACAAAGTGAAAAAACAAAACAAAATGATAAATAAATGCACTTCTGTATAAAAGCAAAAAGCTCTTTGACAGGGTGCCCATCTGGCAGTCATTTACTCAGTTAACCAAAGGACATTGTAATTATTTTAAAACTTCAAGACAATTATCTAGCAATTACTTCAAGGAAATTATTACCAAGATATTCCATCGAAGTCATCAACACCAAACTATAAATTAATAACATGAGATGATTTACAAAATTTTATGTTCCTGTATGAAGAGTACTGCTGTTTCCAAGTAGTAGGCTGTATCTGAAAATCATTCCTCTGCTAGCTGAGATCTCCTCCTATTTTCCAGCCTGCAGTTTTTCATGGTCAGTTTATATGTGTTTTTATTTCTGTTGTAAGTCTCTCAGGTTACACAGGATTTCTTCCTCCTTGGGGCTTGTACTATCATGAACTTACAGAAAGCAGTAGTACAGGCTCCATTTCTCAGGGTCAATTAAGCCACTGCACTACACAGTACTCTGTAGAGATGCCTAAGCTACTATGGACAGCAAAAGCAGTTTAACTCCATGAATACAGCATCAGCCTAGACCAATTTGCCTTGTTCTTCACAGTAACTCCACATACTGAAATGTATGCTCACACATGTGAAAACTTGTCCTTGTGCAAAGGCTTTGCAGCTTATGTACCAGTTTCATAGTTCCCTCTAAACTGATGACACATTGATTCTATCCTTCACGAAAACACTTTTTCAGGCTTGGATGGTGAAAAGCTGCAGAGGTTTCACAAGATTCTCATTCAGCAGTTTTCTTATCTCACTATACACCATGCAAAACTTCCGATCACAGTCATAGATTTACAGAACAGTTTGGAAGGGACGTTAAATATCATCTAGCTCCAAAATCCCTGCCATGGGCAGGGACACCTTCCATTACACCAGACTGCGTTAAATGCCATCCAGCCTGGCTTTGAACACTTCCTTGCAGGGGGCAGCTACAGCTTTTCTGGGCAATTTGTGCCAGTTCCTCACCATCCTCACAGTACAGAGTATTTTCCTAATATCTAATCTAAATTTACTGTCAGTTTTAATTCTTTCCCCTTGTTCTGTCACTACAGACTCCTGTAAATTGTTTCTCTCCATCTTCCTTGTAGGTTCCCTTCAGGTACTGGACAGCCACAAATGGGTAACCCCAAAGCCTTATCTTCCTCAGACTGAGCAATTCCAATTCTCCTAGCTTTTCCTCATAAGAGAGATGTTCCATACCTTTAATCATCTTAGTGGACTTGCTCCAACAGGTCCATGCCCCTTATGGGGTGGAGATCTCAGACATTGTAGGTGGGGTCTCATGAGAGCAGAGTGGAGGGGCCAAATCCTCTCCCTCAACCTGCTGGACACACTGTTTTGAATGCAGCCCAGGATACAGTTGCCTTTCCAGGCTGATATACGGTAATACCTCGTGATCATCTGGCATGCACCGCTTTTGTTCTCATTTTTTAATCAACTACTTCTTGATGCAGAATTTTGCTGTTAGCCTGCAGGTTATGACTCTTCAACCTGCTCTAGAAAATATTCCTATATTTCACACTTGAGTCTTCAAAGCTATTCACATCTTTCTATATGCTACCCCACTACCCCTCAGTGTCAGTGCTTCTCTACTTTCTGCCATTGGTGTGTTTTGCCTGGGCATTTTATTTTCTGTCCCATAAATCAGGGCTTTAGGACCACTTCTCTTTGTCATTCTCTCATAGTTGTCTTCTCCCCTTAGTTTGTATCTTCCCAGATCTGAGTTCCGGGACTAATTGTCCTCCATTATTATTTTACTAATTATGTGTCACATTACGTACTTTACTGTATTTATCTTGTCAAATGAAATTATCAGACTAGTTTGGTTTGATGTAAGTATAAGCACATGTGAATCCTATCCTCTCTTTCATTTATCACTATTCACTTTCGATAGAATTATTTTTAAACTCTTAGATATTACTGATATTGTATTAATGGGCCTCCAGTTGCCAATATTATTTTTTTTACTATATATTACTCTTAATAGATCATTTTCCAGTCACATGCTGGCACTCAAAAGTGAAGGATTTTCTAAAAGCACTTGCTGAGAGACCTGCAAGGTATTCTAAAAGTCTTGTCAAAGTTAGGACTGGGAGCTTTTCTTTTTCAAACTGTGAATGCACCTATCCTTTGACTGTTCCTTCTCTCTTGGTAGCCATAAGTGTCACTCCATGCTACTAACTCCATACCATCTTGACTTTATCTCAGTGGTGACCTTTAACATCACTATCTTCTCTGACAATGTGAAGATTTAACTTTTTTCTGTTTGAAGTCACATTTAATATATTTACTTTTCCTACCTCACTGAAAATTTTAATTAGAAATTTTACATTATTCTCTCTTCATTTATATTAAAAAAGACCCCACTCACCAACCAACCAACCAACCAACCTTAATAAAAATTCCACATAAGGAAATAACACTTTTGTCAACCAAACCAAATGTATAAAATTTATTCACTGATGCCAACTACAGATGATGTGAGCAAATCAATGAGCTTTCTAATGATTAAAGAATTTATTAAACTCTAAGTTCAGAATTAGCAGACCTTAACCTGGCCTCATAACAGAAATTTACAGAGAAAACAATAAGTCTAAGCTACCTTTTTAATGTTGTACAAAAGAGAAAAAGGAAGACCAGAAGACTGAAGAAATTTCATACCAATCAGGTAAAATAAATCAACAGAGAAGTAAGTTGTCTTAAAACTGAAATAATAATTAAAAAAAAGAAATAAGTGCAATACAGAGAAGTAGTAATTCCAGTTCGTTAATGCTGAAAATGATTAATGCTGAAAAGCTACCATATGTTAGACTTTAAAACAAGCATACCACACATGACACAAGGAAACAAATATTTACATTGCAACAAACGTGGAAATACTAAATGTGTTCTTTGCCCCAGACTTTCCAAGTAAGACCAGCCTTCAGGGATGCTGTGTCCTAGAAACTAGGGGATAAGGCTGGAGCAAGGAAGATATACCCTTGGTGGAAGAGGGTCAGGACTGGGAATAATTTAGATACGGGACCATGGCACCTGATGTGATGCACATGTGTGTTGAGTGAGCTGGCTGTTGTTGCAAACCACTTGCAATAACCTTTCAACCATCAGGTGACTGGGAAGTGCCCAAAGACTGGAGGAAAGCAAAGGTGCAAGGAGGAGGATTTGGGCAAGTACAGGTTGGTCAGCCTCACCTCCACCCTTGGGAATGCGATGGAGTAGCTAATACTGCAAACAACTTGCACGCACACTAAAGATGAGACAACAACCAGAAGCAGCCAGCATGGTTTCAGCAAGGGAAAGTCATGCTTGACCAACTTGGTAAACTTCTGTGATAAGTCACTGGCCTGGTAGATGAAGGGAGAGCAGAACACATTGTCTACCTGGACTTTGACTAAAGCCTTTGACTCTGGTAAGATATTCATAGATGAGCTGTGAGGTTGACTGAAAACTAGTTTGAACCTGTTTGGAAGGTACTGATTTTAAGTGGTTTATGTGACAACACTTCAGAACTTTTCAAAGTGCAATGAAGCTGATGCATTTGAAGCACTATGACAAAAGAAAGAATATTCATTAAAATAAATAAATAAATAAATAAATAAATAAATAAATAAATAAATAAATTGTTTTTCTTTGCATCTTGTGGCAAACCATATCACATAATATATTTCCATTCAGAGAATGAGGAACACCCAGTGAGGAAGACCACCAGGTTTGTTTGTTTTAAACCATAGGTAACTGATTAACCATGTTCCAGTCAACTCAAACCAGTCAGTCTTAATGTTCTGTTCCAACTTTTCAGCCTGACAATGCAGTATATACTAAAAAAAAAATTTACAAAGAACTAAGTCTATCTGACGCAATATTATCCATACAAGTTGTTAAACAGGAAGTAGACAAATTGTAAAATGGGAAGTTTCGGTATTGATACTGCAAGTGATAAAACCCTGAGACAGTAAGTAAAATAACAGGTAGAAACAAAATAATAAAGCAATAAAATGTAATTTATAGTTTTAAGAATTGAAAAATGTTTTCACGAGGGGAGAGTAAATCTGAGAGCAAGAATCTTTCCCAATTGCAAGAAGTGATAAAAAGCCAGCATGTTGTGATAGTCAAGAAAAAAAAGAGAATATCTCACAATGCTTTAGGGGAGGAGCTGTGGAGAAGCTAACCCGAGCAAATATAAAAGCATCAAACAGCTGAACAACAAGCATTTAGCCCTGGAGAAGGGCACAGGGCTAAGACCTGACAAATCTGCTCACAACAGTTTTACTTTCCCATTTCAGCAGGAAGCACTCTGCCTCTGGCAGCTGAGAAAAATATCCTCCCACCTGAGGAAACGTACAGAGCAATTGGTCAACTCTTAAAACATTTTTGAGTGTGGCTGTGAGGAATAGGCCAGTATATTTTTGCTGCATTTTTGCAATTTATGTAAAATGTTGTTTCACAGCACAAACTCACAAAGCTTTAGACCTTCTCCTCTTCTAGTCAGAAATGCATTCTTACATGTCTTACTGAAATGGATCCTAACAGTGGTCATCTAATTTCTTTTCACATTAAACAATTTTTTGTCTTTTATCAATTTTATGAAATTGTCTTCATGGAGATTGTCTGCCTCACAGAGATCGTTTATATGTATCTATATATAAAAAGAAGAGAAAAAAATGAGCCCAACCACATGCTATCTATGATTATACCAACCCAATCTCAATAGAGGAACAGTATCAAGACCATAATTTAAAGTGCTGTTCCTTTTGTTGGACTTAATTGCAATGAACAATAATGTAGGAAAATAAACATATTTAAACTCTGATGTCCTCACTGAACTGCTCTCTTATGCTTTGAATTTACTTTATATGGGTAAAAAAGGGGTTCCCCCCTTGAACATGGGGACACTGCTTAATAATAGTGGATATGAATCAGACTTTTGTTTCTGTTCCATGGGAGAGGACAGCACTGATGTGAGCCAAGTGTTTTTGCGTTTTTTGTTGTAATACTAAATGCCAGAACAAAAATACCAACAAATTATGTACAAAGAAACTGGAGAGATTCATGGCCACCAGCAAATACTCTAAGTCACTCTTTCTGGAAAAAGTAATAATACAACCTACAGTATGTATCAGAGCACAGAGAAAAACGTTATATAAGTTAGAAGATTCAAAACATAGTATTTAACTGGGTGAAAAGTTCAATAATAGCTTTTTATTAATATTTATTCTGTATTAATATTGCTTAAATAAGCAGGTAAAGTTCCTTTGTGAATTTGTGTGAATGCTAAATGACTTCACTGATCATTAAGTTGTTTATTTGAGAAGAGTGCTTTGTAACTGACAGCAGAAAAAAAAAGCCAAAACATGTATGCAGGTTAAACTTTATTTGTGTCTTAAATCAGTGAACATACATATTAAAAAATAAGTACCTTATGAACAGCAGCACCATAGTCTTACCCTATAATTTGTGCGCATTTTGTATTTTAGAGCTGTTTTCATGCTTACTATTTATTTGTTTAGCATCTTTATTCAGTATCACTGTAAACTGACATTGTTAGAAAAGCCAAACAGCTAACTGAAATAAAATGCCTTGAAATGCTGAAATTATATTTACAACAGTGATCCACAGTGCTTTTGTAAATATGTTTACACTTTATAAAGCAGCAGCAGAACTGGCAACCATTTTCAATACTGATTAGAAACCAGTAACCATATGTTACTCATTCCTTTCCCCTAGCTGGACAGAAAGGTACTTGGTTTCATGTGGGTTCAATCCCTGTGCTCTTTGCTTCCCATTTTTAGGCTCAGAGACTCTTTTCGGCTTCTCTGAGCAAAGAGGTAGCAACCTGGGGGTGCATCCAGCAGACAGCTGGCTATGCACTTGAAGTTAGCTGCTGGGGAGAGACTGGTGTAGTTCACACCCTCCTCAAAACAAGTCTGACACAAGCACCCAACTGCATGGGGTCCTCTAACACAGTTTGTCTTCTTCTCCAGTTGTACTGTACATTATAAAGAATATGCTGAGGAAAAATAAGGACTAATGTGGTCTTAAAAAGTCCCAACCCATTTCGTTTTATAATCAGATTCAGAAAAATACATCTGGCAAAATACCCTATGAAGAGTATTTATTACCTTCATTTAGATTTGCAACAAAGATACATATTGCCTTTGTAACTCATTACAGAAAAAGAGCCAGACATCCTGTCCTGCTGCAAGATTCACAATAACACAACAGTTTTAATACAATGTGAAGCTGAAAAATCTTCTTTGTAAAACTACCAAAAATTTATCTACAGTCTTTTCCAGGTTCAAGTACTCACACAGAGCTCAGTGCTCTGCTCTGAATGTGCTGATTTGGCAGGTCCAAAACAAGCGCCTCTGATGGACTTTGATTTTCTACAGTAAGATCTCTGTCATATTGTTTTCTGTCTAGAAGCTCAGATAAGACCCTGAGCAGATCTGCCATGACATATTAATTTACTCTAGTGGTTTCTCAGGTTAAATCTATATTCACTTCTGAGGTTTATTGGGAAAAGCTTTCAATAACATGGCTTCTCACTCCCTACATTTCTGGATTTTTCTTGAAGTTTGGGTATAACTTTCCAGCAAAAACTACACATGAATTTGATGACATGACCATTTATAAACTCTGTACTGAATTTAGGACTCTATCCAGGTCCAACAAAATATGATGTTGGGCAAGTAAAATTACTGCAAGGGAAACACATCTGATGACCTTTGATCCTTTATGTAAATAGCTCAGAATGGTCAGTGCCCCATGTCCCATGGTCAATGCCCCAAGCCTGTCAGTGTTTAAGAGGCACTTGGACAACATTCTTTAAAAAATGCTTGAACTATTACTAGTCCTTGAAGTGATCAGACCATGGGACTCGATGATTATTGTAGGCCCCTTCCAATTAAAACTATTCTAATTTTTTGTAGCCTAGCAATAACCTGAAGATGAGAAATAGAAAATTACCCCACAGAACCTAGATGCTGACTGGAGTAACATGCAACTCTCCACCTGCTTGCCTGCAGATTTTACCCCTGTAGGAGTCACAGCACAGGGTAGATGGGACAGACTCACCAGAAACTGGGGTCAGGATGCAATCAGCATGCAGCCATGGGTAGTATTTTAAGCAAGGTGGGAAACCAAACTCGTGTTCTCCACAAGGCTAGTCAGTTATGAAGGATAAGCTGTATTTTGTAGTCACATGCTGGAGGAAAGGGATGCAACCTGCTCTAGTGGAGAGTGTCTCTGCTCACAGCAGTGGGGTTGAAAATAAAAAGACCTTAAGCTCCTTCTAACTCAAATCGTTCTGTGATTTTGTAACTATTTATTTATCTTAAAAAGATATGACCAAGATGTAATTCCAGACAAAGAGTGTCATCTGGTTTCATAATACTTCATATAGCAAACCTCTGCCTAAATATTAGCTCTTCCATACAGGTCTCAAATCTTCTTGAGAGGCTTTTCCTTTTCTTTTTCAGTTAAAGGATTAAGTAAAAACTCCTCATTTGAGGTAATCTGAGACATATTCACAGAATCAGTGGCTGCATATGCAGATCAAAAAGCAGGTAAACTAAAAATGCTAACAGAAGGCTGGTGATAGTAAATTATTCTCAGGAGTACCTCTGTTGGTAGAGTGCATGCTGTCCCAAAACCCCCCAGAGATTTATGTGTATATATATATATATATATATATATATATACACATATAAAGAACTTTACAAGACTTTGGGATTTGTCTTCATCTATTCCTTGGAAGAGCTAATCTAACTTTAAGTCTGATGTGAGAGGAAAGAACATTTAATTGAAGCAATTCAGGTTTTGCCAGAAGTTTTTAAAACATAAACACATTTACTTAATATTTACTTTAAAAAAAGCATTCTTTAACAGGGCTTAACTAGGTAAAACTAGTTACTAGGTAAGTTACCTAGTTTTACTATTATATTTAACCAATGATATCAAAGAAATGTTCTCCCAGACAACTAGTGATAATACGAGAGGACACAGGCTCAAACTCCAGCAGGAAAGGTTCAGGTTGGACAGTGGGAGGAACTTTTCCACAGAAAGGGTGATCAGACATTGGAATGGACTGCCCAGGCAGGTGACTGACTCACCATCTCTGCAGGTATTAGAGAAAAGATTGAACATGGCACTTAGTGCCATGGTCTAGCTGACACAGTGGTGTTTGGTCGAAGTTTGGACTTGATGATCTCAGGCTTCTTTTTCAACCTAACTGTTTTTGTGATTCTGTGAATTCAGTGATCAGTATAACTGATTTTTTTCTTATGATATAGGAAACTTTATCTGCTGTTTCCTCTGTGCAAAAGCTTCAAAATTGCAGAGCAGCAGGTTTCCCAACCTAACAGACATAGGAAAAAAACTCCTTTAGATTTTGTTGTGCTAGTGGAAAGATTGAGTTTTTAACACATAATAATCAATGCCACTTAACAATTTCATGGGCTTTAACAAGCAATAAAAGTTTAAGGTGATGCCACTTGAAGACAGAGGTTTTCAAATGTATATAATAAAATCACTGGGACATTGCTAGCTAATGTAGATTATTAAAAAGCATTAAATAATGTCTTAGTAGACATAGTTTATCTGGTCCTTACAAACTCACCTCATCTCTAAACAAATGGGGGAAGGAACTGGGTCACTAGCACTCTGAGTATTAACTTAGACGAAAACAGACAAACAAAGACAAATGCACTAAATATGCCAAAAAGATAAGGATCGTAGAACTGCATCTACCACAAAGCAATAGCACAGAATAGGTATTAAATGCAACTTTCAGTACACAAACATTATTGTAAAAATAAATTCCAGAAACAGTTCAAGGATTTCTAGAATTCAGAAGATGAAACCTCCTGCCACAGTCTTTGTTCAGGGGTATAGACTGAATCAGTGTTTCAAACACAAACACAGAAACTCCTTTATATAGCTAAAACCTGTGCTCTGTGGTTCTGCTAACATGTGAAAATGACCTGCAGGGAAAATCCTTATTCCTAAAATTATTTTTATTCCAATTGTCTTCACACAGTAAGTTATTTAAAATACACTAGTGTTTATTCTAGAATAAAAGCACAAGCATACGAAATTGGTCTGAAAAATTACTACGTAGTGCCTGCTACATTATTTTGATATTTGGGCACTAGAACTTCTAATGAATACTACAGAACATAATAGCTTCTCATATATATAATGAGAATACAGAATACATTGTGTTCCTTTTTTTTTAAGTAAGTGGGCTTGCAGATACTAGTCCTGCTCTGGTCTGGGTTGCCAGTGGCTTGTCAGCAGCGCAGACAAAGATGTATCCTGTCACATGGCAGTAGACAAGGTGTTGAATAGATCATCCCATGGTAAAAAAGCCTAAAATTTTTCCAATTACATTAATCCAGAGCCAGTGGATATGCCTACACCTATCAATATTATTCCTAATATGCAACAATTTCTGAAACACTTTCTGTTTTATTGTGTCAAACTGAAACAAGAAAAAGAAACTGAAAACATTTCAAATTATTTTCCAAACAACCCTCTTGCACAAAAATTGCTTATAGACAATAAAATATTTACCAAGCGATTAAGACACTTAAGTATTCTCAGGTTCAAGAATGATGTCTTTTACTGTACATTCTACAACAGTGAGGAAAGTTTGTCATATGTAATGATCATACTGTATTTTTAATTATAATTAAACTGGTATCCAGACCACTCTACATACCACTAGTTGAGCTCCAAAAAACGCCGTAAGAGTAGAAAATTTTCTGTGACTTCATTGAATGTGTACTATATGCTGCTGTGCACTGGAGAATTCCTTTCAAATCATAACTCACATACAGCATTCAGAATCAGAAGGATAAACACCTATGACTTAATATTTTTTTCTAGGATTGTTTTAAATACTGTATATGCTCCTTCCACTTGGTAGTGCAAAGACTACTTTTTACTTGATATGATAGAACCAAAGAACTTCAAATCTATGTTCTTTAAAAAGAGTTTTTAGTAAGCTGATAGCTGTCTAGCCCAGTTTACATTCCTTCTCTCAGATGACTGCAGTTCCTCTGCAGGTCAGTTGCTATAAAACTTAGATCTGTTAAAGTCCAGCAGGCCCAAAATGACAAATACTTCTCATGCATGTGCGGTAACTGTGCAGGCAATAAGAAGTTGACAGAACACAGAGTTCTGAAAACCAGAACAGCTTTGTATATGGGAGCACATGTAAGAAAGCAAACACCCTGCTTAACTAGTAGTTCTAAAGCAGTTAACCACATTTACTTTCAAGACAGGAACAAAAGCACTTTTTCTGCAACCTCTCTTTTTCTAGGAACATGGTATTATCCTTATTATTTGGCTATTGCAACACCAGCCAAACATAGAGAATATTTGATTTAAATATTCACACATTTCAAACCTGTCTCCTTATAGAGTTTGTTCCTGTGCTTAGTTTCAACATTTTTCTTGTTCCTACAGAAACAGGGATGTTTTTGCTGTCACCAAGTGTTTCAAATGATTCCTATGCTTGACTATACTAATAATAGCAACTGCTCTCTTCAGACCTCTCACACATGCTAAATTAATCAACACCAGAAGGTCAAATGTACATAAAGCGGCTTATTCATTTATTAACTGAAATGACCTCATCACCATGTTTTGGTTTTCTGTTTCTTCTTTATATGTTCATGCAGTCAAATATTATCACTGAAGTATCTTCTGAGCTCCAAACTTGCATTGATTACATGTTACTTGCTTTTTGACACCACAGCAAAACTGAATTTTGGCATTTCAAAATAAACAATCTCCTTAGCTCCTCAGTTAATTTCATCTGTAGAGGCACCTTCCAACACTCTTGCTCCCTCCACCCCATTATGCCACTCACCTCCAGGCCATGTTTGCAAATAGCCCAAATGCACATCCACGGGCCCTTTGGCACAGTGAGGAGAGAATTTCTACCATGCATGGCCATTGCACATGTTGTGTAAGGTCAGTTTTAATTTGTATTGTATTTCCTACACATACGTGACTTCATCTGCCTTATGCTTTAAGCCAGCTGAATACGAGCTAGCTCCAGATCAAAAGCTGCACTATGGCTAACATTGTGTGAGAAAGTAAGTCTTGTTGAGAAACAAAGCCGCACATTAGCTTGAACACAAAGTTACTCTCAGCTCAAGAGTTAACTCAGAGTTAACTCTTAACTTAGTCCAGTTTGAAACAGGGCAAGTGCATACTTATCTCTGCCAGGAAAGGACTTCACAGGCATATCTTTGCTTTCCAAGGTCTGCCGAATAAAATGTCCCTGGGTAAAATTACGTTCATATGCTTCCTCTTTCACATTGTGTGGCCACCTGGATGGGAATTTTTAGGAGGCCAGTGGACTTGTTCAAAAGAACCAGGTGGGAATTTAAGATGACAAGGTTGAGCCCATTGTTGGTGGGATGACCACTGCCTTCCCTGACTCCCTAGTGCATTACTTAAATCAGTCTCTGTTCCAGTCCAAAATGGTGCATGCTGACCATGTGGCCCTGCTAAGTGCATTCCTGGAGGAGAGTACCAGAAAACAGAAGCAGATAAAAGACTGGTGACATGTGCTAAATTGAGGTGTTCCACTGCCCTGGATTTAAAAGCAGCTGAGACCACACTAGATCTTCAGGTGGTGACTATACACAATTCTCTATCCTTTTTCTCTCTTTCTCTCCTTCTTTTCCTATCTTCTTCATAAAATATACTGTAAGCCAGACTATAAAAATTCCAATCAATTCCTTGTTAAGTGCCTTGTTGTGTTTGGATACGTATTTGGATAAAGTTTGTGAAGTGCCTTTCTTTCTCTGAGTTGTTTTAAAATTTGCCAAGTTACCTTATTCTACTTCAATATTCTAAAGTTTGTAAATACAAGTTTGTTTTGAATCTCCTGAGAATTTTGTTGTTTCTCCAGGACACAACCCAAAGTAAATCAAACAACCTTTCTCTATACCTGCCAAGTGGATAAGGCATTAGAGAGTTCAGCAAGAGGTATTGGTTAAAAAAAAAAAAAAAAGAAAAAAAGGGATTTTGTAAAATTTCCCAGCAATTGTAGGCTTCCACAATGGCTCCTTTAGGCCACTGGCAATGGACAAAACTGACCATTTGGTGAGTAAATTTGTGCAAAGCACCTAATCAGTAAAGAAATTAAAAAGTTGAGGGATGCAATCTGCTTCTTCAGTTCATCACTAAAACCGTTGGCAAATTAGAAGTCTTGCCTAGTTTGTCCAGCTGTGTTGCTGGTGCAAAAAACATATTATCTTGCCCTACAAATTGAGCTGTGAGCAAAGTGCAGCTACGGCAGTATTACTGCAAGAAACACGATATAACTTTGCATATCCCTCTGAACAAGTGTATCTCTGCCTTTGACTGGATGTAAATGTACAACAGTCACATTCTGAAAATACAGAATCAGGCAAATGGATCAGAAGACCTTGTGAACAGCTTATGCCAGGCTGAACCTCTCCTACAAAGACCCAGATCCCTCACTGCAGATTTTCCTTCACTTCTCGGATTTGCACACAGACAGAAACAAAACTCAGTAACTCAACATTAATGCAATCAAAGAGCATAAGTTCTACTTTTCACTGCACAGGATTAGTTATTTAAACTATTTGTCATTGTGAAATATAAATTTATGTAATTGAAAAAGGTGGGTTTTTTTATGTTTTACTGCATTTTTGAGTCTTGAGTAGAAAGCACTAAGGTTACAACAATTAGTATCTCTGCAGAACAAATGATCCCAAAATTCTGTTCATAGTTTTTTCCCATTCACAGTCTCAACCCTGTTACTTTGTTTGCTAGTATCCATAGCACATTAGACCTATTGACATGACAGTTTAAGACAGAGCATCAATTCAAAACGTTTTAGAGACTAAAATCTGAAGTTGGCTTTCATTGTCTCCTTAGCTATGTTACTTGTAAATAAAATCCACATGGAGCAAGCATAAAAATTCCACATGAATGAAATTTAGGAAATGTCATTCTTCTGAGCATTTGGTTTGGACTGTGGGTAAAGACTGCCTCTCAGTGGGCACATCGGTTTTGCATCAAAGTGAAAGTCACCTAAGTAACTGTTAATCCACCACTGTCATACGCATTCTAGGGAGTTTGTCACTGTCTAAGCAAATACACCTGAAGGAAGATTGCCATCAAGCATTTCCCAAGAAATTCAGCAGCTTCTGTGATTGACTATACTTTAGTGTATTATTACATGCATCATAACAGAATCACAGAATCACAGAATCACACAGTGATGCCTTAAGTTTTAGCTTTCATATTTTCTGTATAGATTCTGTACTGGATTAATAATAACTCTGAACTTCATCTAAAGAGTTAGCAAGTTCTCTTCTTTTCCAGCCTGAGAACCAAGGACACCATTGCAGCTTCAGGCCCAAAAATTGTAATCAACAGCGAATTGAGGACAGCAATCAGAGAAGATGGGACTTCATAACCTGAAACTGTAACTGTAATTAACTCCAATATGTAAATGGACCAAAACTTACAAAAGTGTGAAAACTTGTGACTCACAGTCTGTCTTGGGTGTAGCCATGGCTAGGCTCTTGTACTGCCCAATGTGTACCTCTGAAGGCCTTTTAATAAATACTTACATTATTCTTTTAACACCATCTAGCCTCTGTTCTAGGTAGCCTCTCAAGGCATCAACAGGATCACAGAATCAATTAGGTTGAAAAGAAATCTGATATCATCAAGTCCAACGTCTTACTGAAAACAACTATGCCAACTAGACCATGGCACTAAGTTCAGTCTTTCTTTAAGTGATTCAACCACCTCCCTGGTCAACCCATTTCAGTGTTTAATCACCCTTTCTGTGCAGCAATTCCTCCTAATGTCTGACCTGAACCTCCCCTGGTACAGCTTGTATCTATTTCCTCTCATCTGGTCTTGTAGAACCTTCTACCTTTGGTATTTGCTCATCTTTCAAGACACTTGTAAGAAATGGAATTCCTACACTTAAAATATAGGAGGCTTTCAGCTACATACATTAATAATGATCTTCTCTTAGGCTAATTTTATAACTTTTATAATTTTATAAGGTCATGAACTGATCATTTTACCAGGAGTATTAACTCATTTCCCCCCAACCAAGACCACGGGTAAATAGTCAGTACTCTACTTCCAAAACCTTTAACTTACACTGCATATCTTTCAAATAAAATTAAAGGATTTTTGCTTTGACTGGAAAAATAAAATCAAAAACAAACACAAAAACAAAATAACAAAAATAAAACCACCAAAAAAGTCTAAGGAAGTAAATAAATTAAATAAAGATAAATTAAAACCAGAAGGTAATTTGTAAGGTATTCTGTAATACTCTGATGACAGTCATTATGTGAAAACAAAGACAATTCTGAAGAGATTACTATAAACTAAAT
>WBND01000892.1:99066-125816 GCA_013398595.1 Tychaedon coryphoeus
TCTCTGCTTGTCTTAAATATTTTTGCCAGATAATCAAACAACTATGGTACAAAATGTATTTGAAACTTTCAGTATAGAAGCAATATTATTAGCTTTATCCAGTCAATACATTTAAATGGTTTTCTCTTTGTGCCACTAAAGAGAAATGCTCCACAGCTGAAGGCTGGTTTGTCGGTTTTGAGATACTGCAATAAATCTGTCTTCAATGCTACCATGCAGATATGTTTCATGCTCTTAATAAGAATGCTCATTTTCTTTCTTTCTGAATTTTAATGTCCTTTAACTTGCAGTTGAAGGAAAGAAGAAGTTACAAAGACCACTTAAAAAGGACTTTGGTCCTTTGCAAGCAGAAGGTGGAGGTGGAAAGATTACCAACTGCTTAGGAGACAGCACTTTCCAAAGGAGTGGGTACTGAGTCTGTCAGTGGTGCTCTGGTACAAAAGCGTATCCTAGATGTCAGCAACAGATAGAAATTTATTCATATACCAAAGCGATGACAAATACAGTTTATGGCTGATTGGTGTAAATGCAAATATCTGAAGTGCATAGGCTACAATATGGCACTGTATCACGTGTTTTGGTATGGTGCAATGCAGTGTTGTACACTGTAGTGTGTAAGAAGGGAAGGTGTGTGTTCTACCATTCTCCCATTCCTCCTCGTTGGAGTGTGCAGAATAGGGGCCTCTCTGAGTTCCTCAGAGATATATCAGAATGCAGGAATTGAATTAAATCCTTTAGAAAAATTAAAGTATATTAAGCCACTCAGACATGAAATAGAGGTGTAAGCTCTAGTTTAAAGTAATTAGAAATATTATTAAGTTACATAGACATGAAGTAGAAGTTTAAGTGAGTAAAAATATGCTTTAAGTGCCTTAAAGAACAAAAGCCTTAGAATCCAGTGTAAAGAGCAAGCTTCAGTGAGAGTTCAGAAAGTTAGTTCTAGACATAATGAAAACATAGTAAGAATATTGCTGACGTTCTTCAGATAGAACAGACAGAATTATTTGCATGCATAGATAGGCTATATGCGCCAGTTATGTGTAAGGATTAACACCACCTTTGTATAGTAGAACTAGAATTCTTACGGGTTTAGAAGAAATGCTTTTTTTCATGTTTTGAGCTCACTGGGTAAATAATAAATAAAAATCTGTTACTGAGGAGACCTCTCTCTCTCTCCTCACTGCCATCATCACCACCCAGAAGAAGACACAGCTGCTGCTGCAACTTCTGCCTTTTCTCGGGACTTTGCACCAGAGAGCTCCTTCTGCTTCTAATTGGGACTCTATGCTGAAAGCTTTTAGCACAGACTCTAACACTTGGGACTCTCTGTCTTTGAGACTTTGACTTTGTGCCTCTACAAATAAACAACTTTACAGCAACCAATAACTGCTCTTGCCTCTTTAAAGACCTAAAAACTAATTTCAACTGAAATTAGTGTTGCCTTACAAAAGAAAGAAAGACCAAGTGACCAAAAAAAATATTCTTGTAGTAATATGCACTGAGTACAGGTATCAAATTGGGAAGTGAAATTATAAAAGTAAATGCTGTCAGCGCAAGACAAGAGTTCATCTCATTTAAAAATTCAGGGATGAGTGAAGTTTCTCAAATTCCAGAATAGATTTGCATGAAAGTATGATTGGTTTATATCTGCACCATGACTACAAATACAGCTTTTGCTTAGCAATTCACAAAATACAACCCATAAGTCTGCTGTTTTTTGCCTAGGCGGGTATAAACAGTAGATTCCTTATCACCATTTCCCCACTGACCAGTGTTTTCTACTGCAGGTAAGATATGGCCACCTCTTGCCAAGGAACAGAGTAGTTTGGTGAGACAGTGAGCACAGGCTTGACCTCTTTATGTAACCTGCAAATAAGTCTTAAATATTTAACAAAACTCCATCTCGTCCCTGCCCCCATCCTAGTAAATGATAATTGATCTCCCTACTTTTTTTTTTTCAAGAAGGAAAAAGTGGAAGACCTGTTTCTGAATCCAACATTAACTAAACACTCAGTTTCTAATTATTACTTGTGGAATCCATAGAGAGAAATATTTTTCAGTGTAATTAGAAAAGGATTTTCATAATTTCTTACCTTCTCCTACTGTAATGTAATTTATCTGGACACTGGACACTATGGCTGTTTCACTCATGAACTACTTCACTACTGAAGTTGAAAATATGGTTGGTTCTTAAGATACATAGATTTTCTGGAGTAGTTTGTATTTTCCAGCATCAGAGAAGAAATAGAGACTAATCGAAAAATTATGCTTGTGGATACAAATTAATGTTCCTTAAAAGTTATTTCCTCATCTTCCTTTTACCTCCTTTCCTTTCTCTGGTTAATGGGAAAACTACCAATGGAACCACTGGCACCAATTCTTCCTGCTTCTGTTACAGTTGCTAAGAAAAACGACAGTCTTTCCTGTGGAAAAAAGGTTGAAGCTTCTGGCTCCAGTATAATTTTTTATAGCTCCCTAAAGTATTCAGCTACTCACTTCACTCTCCATAAATTTACATGAGGAAACAAAATGAGATATTTATATGTAGCCATAGCATGTTCTTAGCACTGCAAGGGCTACCATAAGTAAAACCTCTTAGGCTTTATGGTTACAACTTCTTTCTCAAAGGACAGATTTTTCAGGAAAATAATTCATTGATTGAGTGGAGGTTAATAGCAGTGTTAATTCGTAGAAAGTCATGATCAATAGTTTAAGACTCTTTACTTACCCTGGTCAATCAGTAACAGCTAAACCACATTATGAGACAGAACTATGTAAGTGATTAATTCCAAATCTCCAATAAACTTCTCAGTACCACATGGAAAATTACAAAGTGTCTGCCCTGTGGTAAGAATTTAGCATCCTATCTACTGTGGAAAAACCTAGGAAAATACACAAGAAAATGAGAAAAAGCTCTGCAGGCAGGCAAAATTTTAAAGACTTTTGAGTGAACTGTTTTGAGAAACATAAAAACTCTCCTATATTTACATTTACCTATATTAAGTTTCAAAGTGGCTACTATTATTTAAGGAATCTTGTTTAATAATTAACATCTTAACAATGAATATATAACATCAGTTTAAAAACAGGCAAGAAGAATATAGCCTTTTGAATACTAGCCATGAATAAACCTTCACAGACTTGAATTCCAGCAAACACTCTCACAGAGCGAAACTACTTTTTAATGGAAAATTTAACAGAGAATTTGAGCTCTTGTCAATGGGAAGCTTTTAAAATTTAAGACAGAAATGCCTCCTCAGAGTGGGATCTTTCAAAGAAAATCCTAATTGATAGAGAATCAAATTTCTGGAAAAGCAACTCAGAACGTAGTATAGATCTTAATTTTGGTTATTGTCTCAAAGTGGGATTATACACTTGGTAGACATAAATTTTTCTTACTAACAATATTCTTATCCTGTGATCCTTTTCACATTAAGTAAATAGAGCATCAGACTGAGGCTGAAGGAACCCAGGTTTGAATCTATCCAGGTTCTGCCCTATCCTAACGTAAAGACTCACAGAAGCTAAAGAATGCTTCTCTGCCTCTCACTGTCTCTATCTGCAACACAGAGATTTCAAATATTTTTTAGGCACTTTACAGTGAGCTGTTAAAAAATTACAAAGTACTACATGATGTAGCTGTGCTTATTTTTAAAGCCAACTGTCACTTGAAATAAAAAGAGAGAAGTTGTCATGCTTGAGCCATGCAAGTCTCTATTTCAGACCTCTACTGACTTAATGTTACAAAGATTAATAAGTAATATTATCATTACGAACAGTGGCTAAACGGAAATCTAGATTTCAAAACCAAAATATAGCTCTCTTTCATGTGTATAAACTTGCCCAAAATTAAACAAACTAGCTTTAAACGTCTACAAGACCAGAACTAAACATTGCCACCTTTGAGGGTCACTTTATAAAAGTTGTCCTTGATTTGTTAAAGTTCACTGGGCTACATTCATGCTGTTTGTTATTAAACATTAAATCTCATTCTGTGGAAAAAAAAATACTCTTTTTCTGGAATGTTAAACCCTCTGCTGGAAGCTTACCATTTACAGCTTTTTTGATACAATTTGGAACATCAGCCTATAAAAATCAGCATACTGTTTTCTAGTGGTGCTTTCACTTCTGTTTTTTCTGCCATAGCAATAAGAAGATATCAAGAGTCTTCCATACTGGGAGGTTTTCTCTTAGCTTCTTCATAGTATTTGACTCAAGAGACACCCAGCTGGATGTAACTTGTGCCAAAACATATGATCAGCTTTTGCATAGAGTTATCTTTACCATAATACCATAGGCATCACTGCAAAAAGTCTATGCTGACATGGCAATATCAAGAAAAAGGCACTCAGGTTATGCCTTTTGAGTTTGCAAGGTGTAAGTAGAGTAGGGATTGATGACTGATTGATTGATTGATTGATTATTGATTGATTGATTGATTGATTGATTAACTAGGGTCAGCAGAGGGAATGGTCACACATCATAAGGTAAGTATCTCAGAGAGAGAGCAGAGAAGTGATGCATCTTGGCGGCTGGAGTGTTGTCACCATTGGTGCTCCTACCTGATGAGTTCCCCTTGTCGAGCAATTTCATCAGTCTGGAAGGCTCAGATATGGCTGTCTTGTTTCATTGCTGCTTATAGTTCCGTAGACTAAGGATGCTGAGCCTTTTTAAAAATTATTTTTCTTTTCCTGTCTGAGGGAAGTACCTTAACAAACCACAGTGTACGCTATCATTTAGTACATGATCATTTAGTACATGATCTAAGTCCACTAGATAAATACCAGAGTCTTGCCATAAAGATATCTTCTGTAGAGTTTTTCAACTCTAGATTTCCACCAATGTCTGGTTTGAAACAATTAAATTAAACCATTAAAAACTTTGACTAAAATTTTGGACTCAGCATTTTGATGAGAAAATTATTAACTAATTTTTTTTCCAGAGAGCCCTGCTTTTAACCTAGCTTCTGGAGATAATAAAGGAGGGCTGAGCTTATCCTGTAGAATGGCTATTCAAGGCTACCTCAGTGTCTGTGTCACCTAACCAACACAGAAGCTGTTGTGTGTGAACAGCCATTCATGTGGGTGAATCCCCTTGAGTAGGCAGGTTCTAGCTACCCCACAACACAAGAAAAGCCACAGAAAGCAGGAGCAATTCCATCTAAAAAAAACCTAAAAATCCATCTAAAAATCTCTGGTATTAGACTGAGGGACCAGAAGCAATTTAAGTTAAATTCAATTTATTATCCAGTCACGTCTTTTATTATTAACCCAAAAACACTAACTGCTGTCTCCTACTT
This sequence comes from Tychaedon coryphoeus, assembly GCA_013398595.1. Taxonomy (NCBI): domain Eukaryota; kingdom Metazoa; phylum Chordata; class Aves; order Passeriformes; family Muscicapidae; genus Tychaedon; species Tychaedon coryphoeus. The sequence continues at coordinate 104,366 of WBND01000892.1, forward strand.
GTCCCCATGCTTCTATAATTCCTCTCTTTCTCTTCCAGAATGACTCACAGAAAGACATTCTATTCCACACTGTATCCTCATTTGACTTTTAATTTATCTATTCCACTGCTGTTAATCACTACTTCACTGTTTTAAATCTCTGATTTTCACTGTGATTTTCTGGTTCCAATCATGAATAAATACATAACATAAGCAAACCTTTTTTCCAAGTATAGATGGAATTTATACATAACCAAAATTTCAGTTTATTGAGCAGACACATCCTTCTTTCTATTGTTATTTCATTGTTTTGACAGTGTGAACAACCAGCTAATTTCTACGGTCTTCTAAAGTGATAAAATTCTTTAAGCGTGACTACAAAGTCACTGAAAAATGGTCTGTTAAGATTCAAAACACTGCACTCTTTTCAATTACCCTGGTAAATTTAAAGAGAAAATTGTTCAAAATCCCATCACCTCTGCTTATTTGTGTGAACAAAGCAGGAAAGTACAATTTACTTATTATTTATCTTTGACATTTACAGTCTTATCTTCATATTCTTTTTGGAGTATACTTAAGGCAGCAACTGCCAACCCCATATGAAAGACTGGTGGCATATTTTCATGAGAAGTCAAAATGGAATTCTGTGTGTGCTTAGTGAAAAAAATTTCCTACATTTCCCCTGACTTCCAACAGAAATAGTGACTTGGTATTTGAAATCTATAAAAACCCCTTGAATAGTGCTTATACAGAGCCAAGGAAAAACAACATCATGGACATACAATGTAGTTTGCCATCAATCACAATATTACCAGCTGCTTAGAAAATACTATTATTCTACGTTGTTTCTGTTTCCCAGGAAACACAATAAGACTGAACACAAAGGAGACCTCAGCTTGAACTCTGGAAAGGTACAAAGGTGACTTACCCATGCACTCAGCACATGATTGCTGAACGAGAATATTTGGGTCTGGACACACTGGCACACACCTATATTTACTAATTATGGTAATAAAGCCAAGTGCACAGCTTCCAACCTCTCTGCCTGTGAACAATTACCTAAGATGCGCTTTTAAAAATCTTTTGTTCTTTTGAAAACTGAAATATTCATGATGGCAGAAATTACTTTATGCCTCATTTTTACCTCTCTCTCTGTGATGCTTGCAGTGGAGGTATGACTAAGATTAGCTAACTTCCTTCCTAAGGAGTAAAAGCATTACTGTTGTGCAAAACAACAGTGTCCTGATAAGACTTTGCCTTGTTTGTGAGAATGCCAAGTAACAGGTATATATCACATTCTCAAAAACACTAAATAATAGTATCAGAGAACACATTTAGTAGTGATAGCAGCCTGAATACACTCATGTTTTGTTTGCAGATTCCTCCTTCTATCTGCCCAAATGTGGGAAAATCCTCGCTCTTTGTATTTAATCAGTAAAACTAAAACTATGGCTTAGACATATTAAATTTCATAAAAAGCACCAGGGACAGAATTACAAGAACAGCTTAAAAATGTGTGACAACAAAATAATGTTATTAAAGTGATTGAAAGAATACATTTAATCTACAGCAGGCCCTACATTTGCCTAACTTAGGTTCCTAAAGCCTAATACTTTGAGGTATATAACCCAGAAATCAAACACAGCAAATTACTTTCCATGTTGGATACTTAAAATTGTGCTCATAACTCTAAAACATCGACATCACAACTCATCTCCTTCATAATGAAGACGTGCACCTTCATGGAAAGATCAGGCTTTTCTCATTAGTGAAAAACAAGCTGAAACATACTGCTGTTAACAGTTTTAGTACTTCTGTTTATCACACTCACTAATGTTATCACACCTAATCCTCAAAAATTGATTCAATTTACTATTTCTGATTGGAGAATAAGAGCGCTAGCAAGTGTAATCCCCACTTCTGGAAAATTCCACATGCAGGAATTTTCCATTCTTGTTTGCTGAAATGAATACTTAAACTTCAACTGGCAAGAAAATAAAATCTATTAAAAGATAAGTGAATCCCACCTGTGGAATATTTAATAACTTAGTAGATGTTCAGCTAGGACACAGTAGTCAAAGGTACAAACACCTAGCTCTTTCTCAGTAAATAGCAGTAATTCATCTAAGGTTAATATACCAGTAATGAGTTGCAAAATGTTTTATGCAGAGTAGAACAGCTTAACCTCAGAGAAGGAGAGACACTTCAGCTTTACATGTCAATTGTATGAAAACTGACTCCACTGGAAAGGAATGTTCCTTAAACAAATTCTTAAGCTGAATACAATTTTTGTTATTATACAGTAGAAATGCAGTCCAAAGGGACAAACATGGAAATCACAACTGTGAGGTTCCAATGAGCGACTCTTGGCTTTAAAGAACTCTTTCAAACTTTAACTAGAGTTCAGACTCTTTAAATAATAAAATAATACTTTAAACTTAAGCTAGTCACATCACAATTCAGTTCATTTGCAGTATTACATGACATTTTTAGAGCTACATTGCCACTGTGCAATGGTAAGTATTCCAATACAGAAAAGTACAATCTGAAGTCAATTAGGGTCAGATTTTCACTGCCTTGTTTCCCTGCATGACTCACCCCCTTGACTTCAGCAGCAAAATCTGCATGACGGATATATTACCAGCAAAATATGAAGAACTTAAACTATCCTTCACTGCTTTACTTATTTGCTATGCATTTGTGTGTATTTTACTATCCTTACATTTATTAATATAATACTTAAGTAACTTAAATAAATGCATGGGACTGTACCTCTATGCTAGACAAAGGATAAAAGTTGCAACAATAATGATTTTAAGCATGTTCCTAGTATATTCTGATTTTCACCATCAGCTGTTTCTAGCTATCTTTTCCTGTTTTCTGTATTTCTATATAGAAACTGTATCTGCTTCCTATTCAGTTATTAGAATGAGAAGAAGTAGTTTTTTAAATCATCTTCTTATGCACTCCTGCACCAGATTACTGAATCCATCTTGATATTACTCCTTATGACTGGAGTATAATTGTGCAGTAATCCAGACTCCGTGGTAAGGCAACAGGCATTGATTTGCAGAACTAAGTGCACATTTTCTGATTTCTCTACCAAGAAAGTATAAAAAGCCTGCTTTAAGGTACTGTATACTTTGCAGGAAAAGCAAGGGCACCATTCAATTTCAACATCTTAAATTAAATATATAATTATTTATGAATAATTCATTATCAATCAATGAAATACAGATTTTCAGGAAGCAACTTTAGCTACCATTTTCAACAAGTTGAAAGTTGAAACAATTTGCTGCTTTGTTAGATCACCAAAGATGCCGTGCTTTTCTTGGCATTTTTAGCTTTTGTTAGAAAAACCCAAACAGAAGCATATTCTACTTTCAGTCTTCAAGACCAACTAACATATCAAGAAATTATTAAACTACCATATTTATGCCTTTATCAAATATATTTAATAAATCTAATCAGCTTACTGCTACATAGTGCCAGAAAAACTGAGCATACCCCCTCTACTGAGCAGAGTGTATGATAAGCCTACATGGGTTTTCCTTCATTTTGAAAGAAAAAAGCCATCCTAAAGTACAGCTGTTCACTCGATAAATGTGTGCAAGACAGGCAGCTTGGAAAAGCCATGTAGGTCAAAGAAAATTTCAGAGTGGTAACAGAGATAAATATATTCTGTATTCAGATAACCACATTCATAATTAAAGCAAAGTGCCATCAGCTGTCACTCAGGATGCTGTGCTACAGTAGCTGAGGCAGAAGTGGTATCATATAACTGGTACTCAAGGGATTTAAATGGACCTCCCCCAAGCAGCAGTATTATAAAAATAAAATTAAAACAAAAATTAAAGAACCTCTATATGAGCTTGCCTGGCCTATAGCAGAAGGGAAAAAAATTAATTTTGTCAAATCAAAAATCTAGGAACTATTCTGGTTATCAGAAGTAGAAACTTTAGGAGGCTACCTGCAAACAATTTTTTGAACACTCTGGGATTGCAATTTCAAATACTTACATCTAATTTTTGGTAACATAGTTTGCTTCAGGAACATTCTCTCTTCCTGTCAACAGCAAAAATTCCTGTCATAATGGTTGGAGGAAAATCTGCTTGGTTTTCATATGAGATTCTTAAAAAATATATTATTACTAGGTTATTTTCAAGCCAGGACCATACTAAATGTTTGCTTTTGATTCTTGGTATACCCATTACATGGTGAATACATGGGACTCATGCTAAGTAAATCTGCAGTACAGAAAAAAGGGTCTTAGCAAAAAAGAGTACAAGAAAATGGTGTGGAAAGATGCCCTCTATGGAGGCAGAACAGGAAAGCTGGATGAAAGCACATGTTCTGTGAGAGACAGATGTGGAACTGAAGCTAAGCAGACCAATGTCCTGTTCACTGATTGAAACACTCCCTGGATGGCCAGGCCCAGAGTGCAGTGGCAAATGGAGTTTCACCTAGTCACCACCTGGTCACAAGTGGTTCCCAAGGGCTCATTATTGGGATAAGGTGTCTTTAAAGTCATTATGAATAATCTAGTCGAGGGGATCAAATGCACCCTCAGACAGTTTGTGAATTACACCAAGTTGGAGGGGAGTGTTGACCTGCTGGAGGGCAGGAAAGCTCTGCAGAGGGACGTGGACAGGCGGGGTTGATTAGGCAACACTATTGGCATGAGATTCAACAAGACCAAGTGCCAGGTGCTTCCCCTTGGCCACAAAAACCCCATGCAGAGCTACAGGCTGGAGAGTGACTGGAAAGCTGCTCAGTAGAAAAGAACTTGGAGATGCTGCTGACAGCATCTAAACATGAGCGAGCTGTGCTCAGGTGCCCAAGAAGGCCAGTGGCATCCTGGCTTGGATCAGCAATAGTGTGGCCAGCAGGATCAGGCAGTGACTGTCTCCTTTGTTCTCAGGACAGGTAAGACTACGCCTTGAATCCTGGGTTCTTCACTACAAGAAAGACATTGAGGTGCCAAAGTGAGTCCAGAGAAGAGAAATGGAGCTGGTGAAGGTATTGGAACACAAGTCTGATGAGAAGCGGCTGAGGGAGCTGGTGGGGCTGGGCTTGGAGAAAAGAAAGATCGGATGAAACCTTGTCACTCTCTATATATGCCTGAAAGAAACTTTCAACCAGGAGGGTTTTGGTCTCTTCTCCCATGTAACAAGTGACAAGACAAAAGGAAATGTCCTCAAGTTGCCCACGGGAGGTTTACATTGGATAGCAGGAAAAATTTCTTCACTGAAAGTGTTGTTTAGCCCTGGAACAGCTGCACAGGGATGTGGTGGAGTCACCATCCCTGGGGGTATTTACAAGACATTTAGATGTGGTACCTGGGGACATGGTTTAGTGGTGGACTTGACAGTGCCGGGTTAATGATGGTAGGACTTGGTAGGATGTGTCTTTTCTATCCCAAATAATTCTGTTATTTTTTACTTATTTCAGTCAGAAGGAAACAATGCTCCTTTGTTGTTTTTTGGGGTTTTTTCTTACTTTCTTCAGAAAACTAATTTTTCTGTAACTTATTTTTTCCAAGGGAAGTACATCTTTAGCAGAGAAAATTAAGTAACTGTTTTCACTCTCATAATTTGCTTGATTTTATAGCATATTATTATCTTATTTTTGATATTCTAATATTAATATATCACTTACAAACCTATGTGATGGCCTCAACAGATTAAACAGCTACACACATTATACAGAACTGAATGACCTGCATATCTAGGACATTTTTATTCTAACAAAAAATGCTATGATTCAGGTCACAATCTGGGGTAAAGAGATGATTCATGATCTTTTTAGCCGAGAGTGAAACCTTAACAGTGAATTCTAGGAAAGTTAATTTTACTATAAATTATTTAACACTTTCTAGAGCTTAATTACTGGTGTTTAAGGGATGAAGTTGGTTCTGATCTCATAATATAAAAAATAGCTACTGAAATGCATGATCACAGTTATTTCTGTGTATGAAGCAACATTTTTATAACAGCTTGATATTGTTTGGGAGAGGGAGTTGAGGAGACTTCACCATGTCTGAATTTTGCCAATGGGTAGACTTAATTCTTTGCACAAGAAACTAAAAGCCCAACTGCAGATTAACTGAGATTGTCAATTTAAATTGTAAAGGCAAAAGCAAGTATGTATGAAAAACAAAAAGTTTCAGAATTATCAAAGTATCTCAACATAGTCCATATTCAAGAAAACCACAGAATGTGCTATAACATTACTAATATTTTATAAAATATTGAAGCTATTATTGTATGATATAGAGACTCTGCTAAACATTCACAAAACTAGGCTTCATTAGCCTCTTTAAATGTTCATCAGAGTGGGAAAAGGCAGGCTTTCTTATGCAATTAATGCTCTGTGTTATGGGGGAAGTATAGTTAAGATGCTAGTCAGAGGTCTAGGAGTTCAGCTACTGCCCAATACTGCCATAGCTACCATCTGTGATCTTAAGTAGGTGATGTAACATTAAAACCTAAGAACTGGATTCCAGCCCTAAGATATAGCTGCCTGGATCTTGTGCTGGGTCCCTACTTTGAAACAGGTGTCTCACCTCTCTGTGGGGGAGATAGCCCCAAACAGACATGCTACCAGTGGTTCTCCAAAGTGGACAACCAACAGACACACTTTGGTGCATAACACGCCATGCTGGGGTGGGCCTTGGTCCCATCACTGCCACAGGCTCTCATTAATGTGTTTCACAGCCCCTAGCATTTTGAGCACTGACTGTACATAACATATTCTCTCTCAGCAGGAAACATGGAAGGGAGAAACCTCCAAGAGAACTCATCTCTTATCAGAAGTTAGCCTTGCAGTTCAGAGTTATAGGAAGGTGTTGATATTATCACATATTATCAGGTCCAAATCATAAGATTAATCTCTGTGTCCTGAAGGAGTTAGTAGACTACGTTGCTAAGCCACTGCCCATACTTTTCATTTTTTAATCATGGCAGCCAGGTGAAGTTCCCTGGAGCTGGAAAAAGGGAAATCTAACTTTCATTTTTAAAAAGGGGAAAGTGCAAGAACTGGGGAAGTACAGACCAGTTGATTCTCATAGAAACCATGCTAAAGCACATGGAACACAAAACAATGGTTGGTAACAGCCATCATGGCTTTACAAAGCCCAATATTGCTGACCCTCTGTAATGCGCTATAGTGTCAGTGTCAGAGCAACTGTCATTGTCTACCTGTACTTATGCAAGGTGTTTGACACTGCTCCACGTGACATCCCTGTTTCTACATTGAAGAGAATGAGATTTGGTGGATGGACCACTGGGTGGATGAAGAACTGTCTGGACTGCCTCATGGAGAGTTGTGGCTCGTTGTCCATGTAAAGACCAGTGACGAGCAGTGTTCCTCAGAGGTTAGTACTGGGGCTGGTACCAGGGCTGATACTTGTTGGTGACAGGGATAGTGATATCGAGTGCACCCCCAGCAAGTTTGCTGGTGGCATCCAGCTGTGTGTTGCAGCTGTCACGCTGGAGGGAAGCGATGCCAGCCAGAGGGACTGGACACGCTTGAGACACGGGTCCATGCAAACCTCATGGAGTCCAAGGAAGCAGAGGGCGAGGTCCTACACCTGGGTGGTGGCAATCCCAAACACAGCTGCAGGCTGGGCAGAGAAGTGACTGAGAGCAGCCCTGAGGAGAAAGGCTTGGTGCTGACGGTTGATGAAAACTCACCGTGAGCCGCAGCGCGCTCGCAGCCCAGCGAGCCAAACACGTTCTGGGCATCCAAAGGAGCACGGCCAGCAGGGGAGGAGCTGATTCTGCCCCTCTGCTCTGCCCTTGTGGGACCCCACCTGGAGTGCTGTGCACAGCTCTGCTGTCCCAACAGAAGGACATGGAACTGTTGGGGCAAGTCCAGAGGGCCAAGAAGTTGATAAGAGGAGGAGCACCTCCCCTAAGAAGACAGGTTGAGAGAGTTAGGGCTGTTCAGCCTAGGAAAGAGGAGATTATGTGGAGAACTCCTAGCAACTTTCCAGTAACTGAAGAGGGCATACTGGGAAGCTGGAGAGGGACTCTTTTTCAGGAACTGTAGCGATCTGGCAAGGAATAATGGGTGCCAACTGAAAGAGGGGAAATTTAGGTTACATATTAGGAAGAAATCTTTCCCTGTGAAGGTTGTGAAATACTGAAATAGGTCACCCATGGAGGTTGCAGATACCACAAATCTGGAAGAGTTCAGTTTGGATAAGGCCTTGAGTAAACTGATCTAGCAGGAGGTGTCCCTGCCCATGGCAGTGGGGGTTAGTTCTAGATGATCTTTAAGGTCACTTTCAACCCTTAAGGCTCTATGATTCCATGATTCTATATCATGTACTCAGGAATTGATTAGGGCTCAGATATGGACAATTTCCTCTTTACTTAGCAGAAGAACTATTTCTTAAAACCTCACACATTTTTAGAAGGTACCAACGACCTTCTCTCATATAATCGGTCAGTGGTTGCAGGATCCAATTAGGAACTGGAAAGGTTTGTCTTCCATGCCCTCCTCAACCTGTGGGTTGGTGTGAGGGGCAGACACACATCTCTGAACTCCAGTGACTCTTTAATATAAGGCTTTCTTGCAGTCTTTTGAGCAGAAATCAGAACTGGGATCTCCGCTCTTCTAAATAGGCGCCCAATGCATTTAGCCACAGTCATGTTACCTCTTGCTCCCTCACTTTGACTAAGGAATTCTCATATAATTATTTGAAGCTGGCATAGCATCAAAAGGTGACATGGAGAGAGTGTCCCACCCAGACTAGCCTATAGCCTGGTAGTCAGGTTCCAAGATTAAATGAACCATCTCTATTCATACTGAGAACACGGCATGCCAAAACATCTCACGTTAGGGTGTGTAACTTACGCGGAACTGTATCTCCACATCAATGTTCCACTCTTAGGGAACTTGCTATTTATGACTGTCAACACTCACAAATCCTTGCTTGGAAAAACGCTGGCTATAAAAATGAACCTGCTTATTAATAGGTACATGGGGAAGAGGAAAGAAAAATCAAACAGGCAGCAGTTTCAACAGCAGCACTGGGACATCAGCATCTTTACTGCTGCAGCTCCCTCAAAGCCACAGTTTGTTTGACAAAGCCAGGGAATGCAGCACTGTTGACAAAGTCATTCTACAATTGTAATACCTGGAATGGAAAGGAAGATAAGTTGAAAACTGGCACGTCTTGTCTATGGCAAACATGGCTGAAATATTAGCTCCTGTGGTAACAGTTTGAATAAACAGGATCTGGTATGCTAAATCCTAGTGATGTTGGCAGGTGAATAGTGCTTGCGGTCTGAGGCAGGGAAGCTTTTGTTTACAGGCATTGGCACACATACACTGACCTTATTATCTCTCATTTACAGAACCTAGCACACCGTGGGGTTGGTTTTCTGTGGATTTTGATTTTTTTATTTTGTTCATTTGTTTTTTGGGTGTTCTTTTTTTTTTTTTTTTAATGGAGTAGGTAGATTTTTTTTTGCTCTTGTTCTTGTTGTCATTTTTAAAGAAAAGAAAATTACCAGATGAAGATATATAAAGACACATATGTCTGAGGTACATATGCTAGAAGTTTAAGAAAAAAGAAACAAATCAAAATCAGATCACAGTATCTCAGCAGTACTGAGTGAAAAAAAAAAAGTAAAAGTTTGAATCTGAGATGAGAAAGAAAGATTAAGCATTAAAAAATTATGTCTGTAGGTTCCTCTTTAAGCTAAAAACCCAGCACAACTTTTTATGGGTAACAAAAACTCATATCTCATACATTTTGGTATGCTAGCACAGCATGTTGCAGTGCAGTACAACCTTTCTTTCCAGGTTTACCTGCTTCTAATATCCCTCTAAGATGTGTGCTATCTTATCCAATGTGGCAATTGGAGAAAAAAACCCTCCCAAAAACCCCCTCCAAGTTTCCCCATACACTAGTGACCATACACATCCAAAGAATGAGTCAGAAAAACTCACTTAAAGCTATCTGACAAAATTAAAAGCTGATAAGATACTGTCAAAGAAGCAGCTGGATAATTTCTAACTTCTGTTGCATTTGTGGGTCAGAAACAGTCAGTAAACAGACTTTTACATGGAACTCATGGGAAAAAAACCCCACCTTTTTTGATTTTTAATAAAATTTAAAAAATCATATTTCAAAATAGTTCCAACCTAAAGACCATCTGAAGTGCTTTCAGAGAACAAATGAGAGTAAAACCATGAGAACAGGAGATACAGGATTTACTCGTCTGCTGAGCCATTCTTTATCCCAGACGGCCACTTCAACCAACAAGTCTCTGTCTCCTGCACAGGGCTCCTGAAAGTCTTTCCAGATTTAGCTTTCAATTTTTTAATAATGCTCATAAGATCCAGTTTTAGGCTCCATTTTTGTCTTTCTATGTAACTTTTCAATAAGTTTTCAGGAAATGTCTACATGCTTTTATTTTCAGTAAAGATGAATACCCAGAAACTAAGAAAAAAATAGTGGGACTTTTTCTCCTCAAATACATTGCAAGGATTATTGTTAATCTAACTCTCAAATCAACATTATGTTCATTTTAAGCCTATGTTTATCAAGCAAATATGTAATTATTTTCAGGTTTCAGAATTAATAAGGGAAATCTGCATATTATATGTGATATATAGTTGGGGGTTTTGCTATTCCATGTTTTGATAGACAAGTTTGAAAAACAGAATTGCAATTTAATTCTGTTGTCTAGTAATATGTCAAATAAAAATGCAATCTTGATAACTTTACAGCCACTTAAGGAAGAGTAGAGGTAAAAAAAATAATAAAGGTAGAAAAAAGGACCTGGAGAATTACATGTATTCTACTTTTCAGGCAAAAGTGGAGCTTGAAAAACAAAAACTAACCCCTGCACTGCAGGTAAGTTTGATTCAGGGAAGAGATTTTATAACCCTTGGGCAGAGGAAGACTGAGGGAAATTGAGGTATTTGTGACAAGGCCAAACACATTACAGTAATATTTGAAAATGCAGAAATAGAAAGAATAAAAGGAGTGGGGGCCTTTACTGCTAAACTACAGATTTCTTCACTATAGTAGAAAACAGATTTCTGAATATTGCAAAGTACATGTCCCAGTGTGGCTGGTCAAAGATCTGGTGAAAAAATTATGTTGGAGTTATTTCAAAAGCCTGTATTTAGGTGGATTTATTCACTGATACATAAAAATTAATCATAAACACGATAATAATAAATTTATTAGGGTAGATTTAGTCATTTTTTCTAGAAAATTAAAGCATTAGTCAGAGTGTTTATCACATATATAAAACCTACTCACAGTTTTCATTAAAATTGCACTAGTATAACTGTTTACTTCTAGAAAGAAAATATTATATACTTGACACTAGGAAGATAATTTTTGTTTTTTCAGGAATAATTCCATATGTTTGTTCCTGCAGTATTTCAGTGATGTTACAGCTCTCTGTTTAGAAAGAAAACCTTATAAGATGGTATTCTTCTTCCTAAAAAATAGTTTTTCTTTAACCAAAATATCTGCTGCAAAATAGTAGGAAAATTAAAACCAATAAAAATTATAAAATTAGTATAAATTTGAAAAATATATTCCTCCTTAGCTTTAACTAGGTCATATGGAAGCAATGTGAATAATATTCACGCAAATGAAAAATTGATCATGATAAAGACAATTTGGTACGTGAAGGAAAGGCAATCAAACAAGTGGTACAAAAGCAATCATTCACCAGCTCCCACAAGCACACAGATACTCAGCCAATCTCCAAGCAAGGCTAACTCCTGTCCTTCAATTTTTATTTCCAAATATGATGTTACATGGTATTGAATATCCCTTTGGTCACCCGGGTCAGCTGTTTCCTTTGTGTTCCTTCCTAGATCCTTTCCTACTCACAGCCCACTTGCCATTGAGGCAGTGAGAAAAATAGAAAGCCTTAACAACACACAAGACCCTTTCAGAAACAGCCAGAACACTGGTGTGTTATCAACACTGCACTGTAGAGTCTTTTATCAAGAACATTAACTTCATCTTGACCAGCCAGTACAGTATACTGAAAACTGTCACAAAGATGATATTGGAAGTATGACTCATATTTCAGCTATACAAACACACACACAAAAAAACATGGTTTTTGATATGGTCACTGTTAAAATGCCTTGAGACAAGAACATCAAATACAGATATATATATATATAATTTTTTTTTCTGTCTCACTGTATATTAAATTGGGAAGTAGCCCAGTTTGCTGTAAATGAGGTTCAATATAAATGAGTTTAGAAATCATGAATTCCTGTCATTGGCAATTTCATTAGTATATGTTGTTTTATTTCTTTCCAAGCTATGTTATTTGTAAATATTGTCAAATCTCTCCCAGAAAGATGTCATAAATCTAGGAGAGGGCATTAGATGCTCCCTAAATATCAAATTGCCCAATCTGATTTACTAACTAATAATGTATCATGCTAATTTCTTTTTTTTTTTTAGATAAATAGAAAAACGAATTGTGTACAGCTCTGTAGGCTATAAGAATCAAAGGTGAAGGCTAGTGTAGAACCGGTAAAACAGTATATGAGACTGAGGAGAAAAGTACATAATGCACCACACCGCTAATCTGAACATCAAAGCTTGAGAAAAAGTGTATAAATGACACATGCACACTTGCTAAGTTGCTAGCACATGGGTTCCTGACAGCCAAGGCCATTATGCCCCAGTAGTGCAGTACAGTAGTACACAAATACTGCCTGGTGCTTGGAGAAAATAGTTACATCTTGTCTAGGCGGACACAAATAAGACTTGCCTCTAGGTAGAATTAATTGGTTTGAGTTGAATGCTACACAAGCACAGCTGTCCAGTTTGCAAGCCTAAACCAGGGCTTTGTGGGATCTTTGGGCTCTCTGCCTTGTACTGTGTCATAAGGCAAAGCATTATAACAAAATTAAACTTCATAAGAAAGGTCAAAAGCAAATACAGCTCAGAAATCAAGTGTGAGGATCTGCTTTAGAGGATGTGTCTGGAAATACCTAATCTAGAGTTCTAGGCTTAGATTATATATTTTATTTGTCCCTAGTTTTGAAGGAAGGCTTAGGTGCTTATGCAGTTGAGATTAAAAAATTCTGTTAAAACACAGACATGCTGAACAACAGAAAATGATATTACTTAAATCACTAGCATTATATATGGCTAAACAAAGAGCTGAATGAGCAAAATCAGCATGTTCAAATTTTTGAGACTTTTACATGGTTCATAATAAAATGCAAGCAGTTAAATAAATTGAGAGAAAACATTTATTATTTAGTATTTTTTATTTTATACTTAATTCTAAGTATTACGTATCAAATATCCGAAAGTTGTAGTACTACTGTTAAAACTTACTCACTCATTCCCTCATGTCTTCCTACAACAAATGTGTTAGTTAAGAGGAAAAAAAGTTCTGAAAAAGAAACAATTAAATGTAGAAGATTTAGAGAAAAGATGACCGACTGATCATCTCTCCAAACTCCTGCTGCTTACTATTTTCAAATTTCCAAGTCTGATTGCTCTTCAAGTCTCAAACAAAAAACTCACACCCTACTGCTACTGCCTGCAGTATATCTGTTTAAATCACATGACATTCTAATGCTCACTCATTAGAGTTTATTAGGTATTCAAATCATGCCTGAACTATGTAAGCTCCATTCATATGCACAATTAATGCAGACCAATGAGACGATTCAAAGAAGAGGACTTGTTTACCACAAGACAAAACATGGGCTTGGACCTGAATGGCATCTGCTGTAATATTGCATGGAACAGAGAAGACAAGTTTCTCATGTTCATCATTACAGCAAAGGCATTTGTAACTGAGTATGTTTAAAGGAGTCCCACAGAATGAAAGAATGAGATTACAGTCTCCAGTAACAACCAGTGACCACAATTTAAAGAGTTTAAAAGGGCTACCATTTAAATAAAAAGGAGCTGGCAGAGTTAATTGGCTCAGCTAAGTGTAAGAAGTTTATGTTGAGATTAGTGTGGAGAATAACAGGAGTTACAGGAAGGTATCAGAGGAAGAAAGATTTTTTTAAGAAAGCAGCAGAGAGTCAAATCACAGCACCCAGCAGTAACTCAGTGCTGTGGGCTAGATATGAAGAAGTCATGGATGGTAATGATCAATGAAGGATTGGAGTGGGCTTAGATGGCAAGACTTCTGAAGGATGAAGAAAAGAAGAAACCAAATAAATAGAGTATTTCTGTTTAACAAGGGTGGGAAATGGGAGGGGATGGAGAGATTGCTGTAATGAGCACAAGGGTGATATAGGTCATTGTTAAGCAGTATCTGATAAAAGACTTAAGAAAGGGAAATGATGAAAATTCCACTAGCTACTGTGGAGGAAACATAATGCTCTCTCTGCTTATGAAGCAAATTTTGCTGGGAAAGGTTACTAACAGGAGTATTCTGGCCTCTGAATCACAGTAGGAGAATTCAGAGGAAATGCCTCATGAATCCAAAGGCTTGCAAGAAGCTAAACTACTAGATTAACAATGGCATGTGTAATCACACATAAGAGAGGACATTTCTTCAGTATAAATCCATCTTGGGATATACCTGAAATACTTGGAAAACAGCTGGCTTTACAAAATAATAAGCATTCCCATCACCAGGCAAGATTTCAGAAAGAAAATGGAGTTAAGAACAGGAGGGTAGAAGAGAGGCACCATCAACAGGTTCGCACATTTGGAAATATTTTTATAAAAAAGATAAAATAAAATATCTATTTAAATATGAACACATTCCATCTAGCTAGTCTCTACCTTTTCTCTCTTTTCTCTGTAATATTTCCTATGTGTATGTATAATATGTCTATGTATATCTTCACATGAATTTATATATGTACATCTATGTGTGTACACAAAGAGAGGTCAGTTTTTAGTCGGGTACAGTTTAGACACGCCTTTAAAACATGGAAAGCTTTTCATGCTTTATATTTTTATACTTTAGTTTTCACTGACATGGTAACCCCTGGTCATGACAATGCACAGAAGGTCCCCAAAGTATCCTTAATACAAGATCCATCCAACATCAGTGTACTAAAATCAGTACTTCAGTTCTGAAATAAATTCTAGAACTAGATTGTCACATTTTGAGATACTTATTCCTAAGCAGGCCTGATTAAATAAATGAGAATACTTGAAAAGTAACTTACAGTAAGTGGAAAAGTGACAGAAATTTATTATTGACTGTAAACACTCTCTTTTGAAACATAAAACATTAGTCAGATGAAAAATGCTTTAAAAAATTTAAAAAAATTATAAATTAAAAAATTTTAAAAATTATCAGATGACAATTTTTCTAAGCTTTGGAAGAAATATTTTTGCATATCTTCATTACCAATTTAACTTTAGATATAATTAGAATGCTTGCTACAAAAAATTACAGCAGAAAACAGTTTTAGATACGAATGCCTTTTTTTTTCCCTACTGTCCAAGGATATTAGAATAATAGTTCTCCAAAAAGAGGGAATAACAGCAATGCTGACTGTATGTTAACGCTTCCTTCTCTAACTACAAAGTGTAGAAGACGCAGTCACAATTAAGTGTAG
The DNA here is from genome assembly GCA_013398595.1 of Tychaedon coryphoeus. NCBI lineage: Eukaryota > Metazoa > Chordata > Aves > Passeriformes > Muscicapidae > Tychaedon > Tychaedon coryphoeus. The sequence goes on from WBND01000892.1 coordinate 119,900, forward strand.
AATTTCCTGGTTTCCCTGTTTCTCTCATTGGATAGTATTCTGCCACTGGTCACTTGTGAAACTTAGTACTATTTAATGGAGCACTCTTATCAAGACAGCAAATTGCCACCTGATATTAAGACCCAGAAAACAAATAACCATCACTGTGACATCACATAAAAATTTCTAAGAGGACAAGGGAAACTGATGAAGATTAATTGCTTCCTGTTTCTTCTATCATCTGAAATCTACATAATCTTCACCTTCCCCAACAACCTGAGATTCCAAATTCACTGTTCAAATGAAAAAGTTCCTAAAATTATAGCAACAATAGGAAATATAACACTGGAGGGATGGAAAAATACAAGATTACAAAGCTTCCCACAGCAATCCTTTAATGAAGGTTTTAAACTAACATGAACCCATTAAATAATGTCACATTTAATGAGTACTTAAATAATGTCATTAATAATGGAGTAATTGGACCTTTTTGCAAAAAGAAAATCTATTTAGCACTGTCATAATTTCCGGTAATACAAGTTACTGAATAGTGTCTTATTCTTATTTATTATTACTTTCTAAACATAAATAAGCCAGAAATAATGAGTCAATCCAGCTTTCATAGAAACTGCAGCCTAAACACTTAACTTCTATTCTGTAAGAAAAAATCACATTTGTCTACCTCTGACTAGATCAGGTGGTCTTATAAAATTATTATTGTGCTTCTTTTGTCTTGGAATGACTGCAATTTGGCCAGCTGATTAAAGCAGGTTGGAATATGGAATATGGAATATGGAATATGGAATATGGAATTTCACAGCAATTATCAACCGAAAGACAAAATCTACAATGAGCTTTTAGCACATGTAATAACTTTCTCATATGACCTAAATAGTTTATCATATGCAGTTTCATATAGTTTGCTATCAGTGAATAAAATTTAGCATTTATCTTCTAACTCTTTAAGAAAAATCATAATTTAGACACCACGATGCCACTTAGATAAATAGACCAATATCAAACCAATCAAACCAAATTTTCTTTTTTTTTGTTCAGTCAATGGAAAGGAATTTATTTTCTGTTTTCAAATATATGCATTTTCGAAAGAAATTCAAACCAATGCTTTTGAAAGAAATTCTAAATTCTACATATTTCTACATTGTTATGCCTCAAGAAATTAAATTATAATTTAATGACAAAAACCTGGGCAGCTAAAGAAATGTATTAACTCCATTACTCAATCTAGTAAATTCTAGTCTAGTAACTAACCTTTTTACAAAAGAAGTTTCTTATATGCAATTTGATTCTCGACATTTTATCCTGTAATTTATTATATAACATTCAAATTACTGATCCAATATACTTACAGCATCTTTAGATGTTTCGATCAAAATTATATAATTCTATTTATAACATTTTAGAAGCTACCTTAATTTCCCCGTAATTTCTGAATTTATACTAAAAGAAAAAGGAAATATTTTTTATTGTTGGACAACTTTGTGGCTACTGCTCATGTCTGTATGCTTTACCACTCTAAAAGCTGATTGGGTTCTGCATTGTTTTGATACCAGCAGGATGAAGACACCACTTAAGAGAAGTGGAAAAATTCCTTTAGAAAAATTAAATTCACTTGGTACTGTACAATTTTGTTAGCATAATACTCAAAGTATATGGACTAAATTTGTGCTTTATTATGGGAAAAGGAATTTTGTTCTTGATTCATATTTTATTAATTAGTAACCATCCTGACAACTTTTTGTAGTTGTTTGGAGAAAAGATCTGCATAAGGATATGTTGTCTTCATTCCCCGTGAGCAATTATTGACAAAGAATGTGAATAGAGAGGTAACTCTACAGATTTCAGCAGTGCATAGCTGGTATAACTTAGCTGTCACATATAAAGTTTCAGTTGTCCTGTACACAGCTGGATTTACCAGAAGACTTTTCTGATGCTATTCTTGATCCTATTAGTAACTTCAACACAATGAATAAAGTATATGATAATTTCTTTAACTTTCTTGCTTTTAAATTATTTTTAATGAACAAAAGGACTATTTTACTGTACTACCCTGTACTGGTTTTTGTCACTTTTCTATGTAAAATACATGAATTATTCTTATCATAATAGATTCAAAAAAGCGTGACTGAGCTGCCTAAATATTAACTACATCTTCATTTCACATGAAGTGGGATTTCATTTCCAGGAATTAACCTGATGTTAAACATCTTGATCCATATTCTAAATCAAAGTTAAATTTGAGAAGAACAAGTGATCACAGCAATAGAGGCCATGTGATAGAGAAATAGATTGGATAATTAAATGGAGGTAGAGATTAGGCTTCTAAAGGATTCTGTGAGAGATATACAGTAGTCCTGCCTCAGTCAAACCTGCTTTGCAAGAAGAACCTCTAGCATAACATTTCAGCATTTCAATCTCAGATACATATACACCCACACAGTTAATCTGGGTGTTTTATTAGACTGTAACAGAAAGTCTGGTTTTGTCATTTCACACGAATTGTTTGAAAACAGATTGGAAAATAATATTAAAAAGTTAATTTAGTTGTCAATTTTATGTTTTTATATTCAATAAAACTTGAGTTAAAAGCACATATCTCTGAAACCAAAGAGAAGATATCACTCAGAGTTTTAGCTCATACAACAAAATACCTTCAATTATAACTATTGAAATCAATCAAATAAAAGTATTTTCTAAAATATAGGAGGCAACAACATGCTCTGCAGAGCTAAAACATAAGAATTATCTTTAATTACATATCCAAGTGTAATCACTAGAAGTAGCATTTTGAAAAACACCTGCTAGTTTGAATCATTTAGACTATTTAGAGCATATTTGGATTATTGCTTATTAATTATTATTGCTATTAATTACGATCCCTTTCAACTGGAAGCCTTTGATTTATAATTTTCGACAATCTGAGTTCAATATCAATAAAAAACACCAGGTCTCATTTTGAATTTCAAATCCACCCAGAAATACTAGAATTGCAAAGAAACAAACCACTTCCTAGCATATACCTGGCTGATCAGAACGAAATCTAAACTAAACAGATCTTTGTATTCTCTCATTTGAATGGGAAGCATTGAGCAAGGACTTGGACTACACGATCTCTTAGAGGTCCTCTCGTCCTAATTATTCTTTTATTCTGTGCCGTGATATGGCTATTAATGACCAGTTAATTTCTAATGCATACATACTCAGCAGCTGTATTTGGTCACTCTCTGTTCATAGTCCTCCTTAAGTCACCCGAAAGGTTACTAAGCACGGGGCCAAAAAAACTTAAGAAAAGGAAATTTCAGACTGTTTTTTAGTTGGGGTATTTTTGTTTGTTTGTTTGTTTGTTTTTTCCTTGTAGAATAAACACCAGCAAATGCACAGAAAGACAAGTGGCCTGCTGACAAGAAACATGGAGTTACAACTTTCATGATTTTATATAGAAATGTAAAAACTTGAATAACAAAGATAAGGAAAAAATGTATGACAGTCTTATCATACAGGGGAACTAGCTTCCCATTCCCTGTTGGCTGCAGGTTTTTCCTTACCTCTCTGTGGAGTTGAGAGAACTGCTACTGGCTTCTGTTCCATTTGGTGTTCATTCCATAGTTGTTGTTGTTGTTGTTTTGTTTGCCTTGTTACACATACTAGTAAAGAACTGTTATTCCTATCCCCATATCTTTGCCTGAGAGCTCCTTAATTTCAAAATTATACTACTTCAGAGGGAAGGATTTACTTTCTCCATTTCAAGGAAAGCCCTGCTTTCCCTAGCACACACCTGTCTTTCAAACCAGGACATTCCCAGAGTGAATTGAGACTCACTAAGTGCTATGATGACTTATACCAACAACAAAGTCTGAAAGAAAAGCAAGAAAACGCAAAACACCAACCCTCAAATCTCTAAGATAAACAAATAACAGGATCTTTATTTGGGTTTACTGAGGAAAAATCTTCAATACCTTAAAGGAAGGAAAGTCAACTCTGAATACAGAGGACAAGCTATATATATTTTTTTTCTTTTTCAAATGATAAAGTAGATTCTGGAGAACTTTTTCTTATTATTAACAGACTTCTAGACTTGCTGAAAAGTCACAATTAGTTTTAGAAATTCTGTACCATCAGAGAGATCAGCAACTGCTATTAGCCTGATGGGTTGAGATGGACAAAGAGAGGGCCATCATGCTACAGAACTGACCACACAGCTGAACTGAGGCTAAAAGCAAATTACAAGAAAAATATTTGAGTCTCCAGATTTTAACTTGATATGCAGGGAAGTCTTGCTGGGAAAGGATGGGGGGAAAAAAAGTATAGTCTGAGATTAATTTCTAATGTTTCTAATTTATCAGTGACACTTGACTTTCCTGAATAGTTCTGTCTGTCATAGGATGTTACTACATAAAGCTTTTAAAATCTTAGTTAGAAAGCATTAGCTATATTAAAAATTATGTTCAACATTGTGACCTAGGAAATAACTTATTTTGGGCAATGTACCACAATTAATCTATCTATCTCATTCTGTCTTAGGAAAACCCACTTAATTAATGGATAAATGACAGCTCATAATTTACTAGATTATTTAAAGCACACTACTTGATAGTTATGAAACAAGAACATATTCTTAACCTCATTAATATGTTTCTTTCATTTGAAGAAAATAAGGCACGGTGCTTACAAATGGACTTGAAAAAATATTAGGAAGCAGAATGACAAGCCTGAGTTTAGATAATCCCAACTCCATTTGCTTCAGACCAAAAATGCTGAAAATAAATTACAAGAAATCTATTAATTTATTTTATTCCATAGTACCATTGAAAAACTGTGCATCTCTCCCCTTAAACAAAGGCAGTAAATTCATCTGATGTTTTGAAAACACAATATTTGACCTTGGTTGAAAGCTACCTGTAATATCTACAAATCCTTCAATTCTTTATAGCTCAAAATTAGGACAGTACAAATGAAGTCTTACAAAGCATTTATTTTTCATAGTTTTATGTCCTCTCAGGGTTTGACTAAAGTTGTGTGGTGTATCAGATTTGCTAAGCAACACATCTGCCTAGGATTATTTAGCATGTTAGGGATCATGGCTACAACTTCTTGTGGGTGATTCTTGTGCAGGAATATGAAATAAACCAAGTGAAGCTACAACACGTTTTCATCACTGATGGCAAGTGATTACTTCCAAAGCTGGAGCCATGTAGTGTGTTTGTATCTCAATCAACAGGCCCCAAAAACTTTGAATATTTTGAAAGAGTAATATGATACAAAGTTCAGTGAAAATTTCAGGCAGGAAAGTAAATGGGAAGTGGAGCAAATAGGAAAGGGGGTTCTTTACACTAAAAATTCTTCCGGTCAATTATTTTCTTCAAATTTCTATTTATAATGTCTAGTATATCGTAAGCATCACAAATAATGCAACACTTCATAAATCAGTAAAGCTGCAAGTGAGGAACCCATATATAACTATGAACTAAGTGGGCAATGTACTACTGAGAAATAAATACATTTATTTTGTTTTGCTTTAAAAAAATATGTTTCCAGTAGAGATATTAACTAATTAGGCAGCAACTTTGAAAAGGGAACAACTGTTATGTTATACAGAGCTAAATGTTAGCAGAATCCTGTAGAATATTGCAACATTTTGAAGATAACATGTCAGTAATTCAAGAGGTTAGAAAGAAAAGTGCTCCTTTTTTCCTTTGATAAACAGACTTGTCTACTGGAATCTGACATTTATCAAACTCACTAAACACATGTGCATCTCAGCATTTCACACAAAGAGTCTTCTGAAGATGCTTTTTCCTGGGGTGAAGCTAATAGTGTCTTATTAGGGACACTTGCCAATAAGGATATTTGTGAAAGCTGGAGCATAGGGAGATAGATGTCTTTGGACAGAGAGGTTATATTGGAAAACTGATATGCTGTG
>WBND01000892.1:133388-151018 GCA_013398595.1 Tychaedon coryphoeus
AAGAGAGGGAGAGAGAACATGGCAGGGAATTTTAAACTCAGGCAGAGGGGACGGGAAAAACCAAACCACAACTGATGAGATCCCTCCTGTGGGGAGGGGAGAAGGGAGAGCTGAACCAACTCCACAGACCTGGGGAATACACAACAAACCATTCAGTGCAATATGCAAACCATAACTTCGTGCAATGCAACATGTTTGTATTTCTGCTCAGGTTGAATAACACAATTTTCAAATATTTAAACAGAGTATGTATAATTCTTCATCATGCATTTCCATCAAAGTCAGAACGTAGGACCAAATTGACCTGGCAGTTTGCTAGTTATTGCAGTGACAGTGATGACACTAAGTGCATCACAGTAGTCTAAAATAAGCTTGAGGTCAGGCTAAATTAGAAAATACTAATTTTTTTGTTGGCAAATTAGGATGACACAGTTTTCCCTATACGCTTTTTTTTCTATTTGACTAGACCTTAGTTTTGCTTTGCTGGCCGTAAGAACGGAAGGCCGTTTGTACAAGGTAATTGCTGTCAGCAGACTACGAATGTTCAAGAATTCTGGAGAAGTGGCTACTGCATATAGGCAAAGCAGCTCAACTGTCCACTCACAAAAGGTCTAAACAGAGAATTTAGCATATATTCAGGTCATTTGTAATACTCAGCATGTGCTGTGGAAACAGCCCCTGAAATTTAATGCGGACAAGATGCATCAAACTGAGTATACACAAACAAGCCATGTATAAAGTGCTTATTCATGCATTCTGCATGGGAATTCTCAGGCAAAGCATAGTAACCATAGTAATGGTTCCTATTAAGATTTTAATCTAGGTTAATAGCTCTGAAAAGAAGAATTTTATTGACTAGTATGACAGTATTGAGACACTGAGAAGTATGTTCTCCTATTACTTTACTTTTTTTGAACACTAAAAATTCACCTAAATTTACTCCAAAACTGACAATCTCAACCCAGCAATTTTTTCCTTCATGCATTTAGGGTATTGCTGCATTTATGCTTGAAAGGAATAAAAAGTGTTTTACAAATATCTAGGCTTTTACGTTTTTCCAATTAGCTCCACCAAACACATGGTGAAACATCCACTGTTGAATGCTTTACAAATGCTCCATTAATGCTGGCACACTTGGACACACCAAGAATGAAATGAAGGTTGAATGTTGTGAATTGCCATTCCCCATCACTGACAGAGAAATGAACTGCTGAGAGCAACTACAAAACAGGCACAGCAGAACAGCAAGTTTCTGAACAATGCACTGAAAAGATTTGACTGCCATCTACAGACACGAGTAACTAGTGCACTGGCAGCAATTTAAAAAGAACCCCAAAATTGCAAACCTAATAAACACCCAGTGCAGATATTAGACAAAAATTAATTATTTATGTATATGGAGCTACCTTGAAACGGAGCAACCGCAAAAAGCTTTCCAGTTGGTTGGTTTTTTTTTGGGAGTTTGTTTGGTTCTTTGCTTCCTTGGTTTTTTCTCACAAAAAATATAAATGCACAGAGAAACACCAGCTTCATTCATTCTCTAGAGTGCCTTGAGAGTGAATAGTTACAAATCTAGTGTCTAGCATTGCCTAAAGAAAAGTAGCTAGAAAGAGAAAATACTAACATTTTCCTTGTATTTAAACTATGAAGTGCTGATTTTCCTGTAGTTAACTTCTCAGTTAAAACTGTCTTAAATGGTTTCTCTCATACATTAATAGTTACCAAACCCATGAAATTTTCAATTACATGTGAACTTCTAACCGTATGCATAATGACCAAATGTTTGTATGTTGGTACAGCTGTACATAAATCATCTACATAGAGTTTTCTGTGGAATTTTGGCTACCTCATCAGGCTAGCTCACAACTGGCCAACGCATCACAACACAGGTAACTGTACAAAGATTTTCCTTCAGCTGTTTGAAACAGCTAGCACAGTAGTTCAGTTCTCCCTTGTCAAGTACTCTCTTTTCACTCTGACTTAAAACCACTTTCCTTTATCTGACAGCTGCTGCCAAACTGTTTTTACTTCCTCTCCAAACTAGCTCACTACCTAAGCAGTTACCCTACTAAAACTCTCTTTCAAAAATTTTGTTCTAAACTTTCAAAATCATTGTATGGCAAAAGGCAAAGGGATTAGGAGAGCCATGTATTTTAAGAACTGAGGATGAATGACAAAATTACTTAGAACCATGCAAATTGTACCTCTGTAATTATAATTATTACATTTACACACCACATGAAACTGTTCTCAAGACTTACTCTTCAGAGATCAGAATTACATATGAAAGTTAATATGCAGTGTATTTTAACAAAAAAAAAAAAACAGGTCACAGACAGAAAAGCCTGTGGGCCCAAACAGAAGTTAACTTTAAAAACCCTTCAGAAGTTTGAACTGAGCACAGTATTCCACACATGGGACTGTCTTCTCACATTGCTGTATCATCCATCAGTTTTCATTAAATATTTTCAGACAGTGTGTAATTTCACTTGAATTCCAAATACAGGATATGAATATTGGATTAATTTTAAGTGCCATATGTTGAAACTTTACATTTTCCAAAAATGTTTACACTGAAGAAGGTTTATTGAGACATGGCCATGAAAGTGAAGAAACAGAAAGCAAACATGTACTTACTCTACATTTTGAGACTTCATCTTTTTTCTTACCTGAGTACCCAAACACGCAACCATCATATGAGTGAGAAGTTTAGCTGCAAACATGGCACATCTGGTGCAGAAAAGGTGGGAGATGATACCCAAAGCGTAACCTACACCGAAATGACAATGAAAAAAAAGAAAGAAAAAAGTAATATTTAAGTTTAGGCTAATAAACTATTCTATATTATCCAGAAGATGTTTTTTAAAGGTGCAGGTTGCCTAAAAAAAACCAACCAAACAAACCTTACAGAGAGATTATGTTCATTCTGGGTCACACTGGGACCACTCATGAGTTTATTTCAAGTACTAACATGTATTTAATGTTCCCATGGGCCGGGAGATAAAATTACTTCATAATGTAAACAAGCAATTTTTGAAAAGTGCTTTTTGGTGTCACTTTCTGCATGATATGGGTAATTATCATAATAATTACATAAAAAGCAAAGGCACTGGTCAGTGTTCATATTAGTGCATGTAAAATGTGCTTTTAGAAACAGCTAAATTAAAAAGCCCCCCTGTTGTAGCACTATTTTAGCAGACTAAAATGGCAGTCTCCCATTTCATCTGTGTTGAGCATAGACATTTGTTATAGTAGCAGTAAGGAGGAATGACACCACTTTTCATTTCACTAATTAACTGTAAACATGAACAGAAAAAATATGGAAAAGGTCCCTTTCCCATCAATAAGTAGCTTCTGGGAAAAGTACTCTAAGAAAGTTCAGCCACCCAGGAAAACACTGCTAAATCTCAGAGTTAATTAGAGTTAATTGTGCACTTCCATACCCAAGTCAGGGCAGGAATTTGGGTAATTAAGGCAGATCTTTTATGCCAGTCTTGATATTGACTATTTGTTACAAATTTTTAAGAGATAAGTGAAATAAATAATTGTTAAAAGTATTATTTCTTAAGTATTTCAAAATTACTTAGTGATATTTATACAATCATCTACATGGTCTCTCTCTTTTCTTTTTTTCATATTCTTCACACCTAGATGGAAATGTCAAGATAAACGAATAATATTATCACTCTTAAAAATAAAGCAATTTGTTACTTAAAAGTTTCATTTAAATCTAATAATATCTATCATCACTCAAGTAAACATCTTTAACCAGATAAAAAAAGCTTAAAGGCAGTGGAAAGCATTTGCCTCAAATGAAGTAAACCCTTAACCAAGCAAAACTACTTTTTTTATTAACACATTTTTATGACCTAGACTATAGTAAGTGACTAGTTCTGAACAACGATCTTCATCTTTATTTTTTCCAATTCAGCAAAAATATTTTCTTAGCTTTTGCATAATTTTTTTCTTCAGTTCTTATAGCATTTTGCATTTTACAGCATTTTGTTTCATCAACTTACTTGTTTTTTCTCTGTAATACAGTAATTGTATTTAAAATCTACTTATTTTTATGTGCTAAAATCTCCCTTTTTACTGTTAAATATAACAACAATTTGTGTGGAGCAGGTAAAAAACCTGAGAGTTTTTTCCTCTTTCTTTGTCTTCATTTCCTATGGATGACCTTCTGAAAAAATTAAGGAGCCTAGATTTAATCTGTTAGGGCAGTTTGCTTGGAAGGGATAAAGAAGTGATTTACCTGCTTGCACGATTTTTGTTACTCATATAGTGACGATCTAATATAGAAGTCATAAACCTCACAAGGAGTACACCCAGACCCCCATTTAAGGGGGTGAAAGTTAGCCAAGAATTCCATTTAGCATGCTTTCTTGGTGCCTGTAAATGGCAAGAGTTCATTTTCAACCAAAAGAAATTCTATGGGTCTAAGTAAAATTACTTTAATTTGTGATTGCTACATAGTAGTAAACCAAGTGCAATGTGAAAGGCTCCTTCAGAAGCCAAGTTGAGTTTAGAACTTAGATCCCCTGCTTCCTGCCTGGCATTTTGGGCCTTACGCTGTCAAGGCTGATAATAAAGAGAGTCATTTTCCTTACAGGTTAAATTCCTAGGGTTTTTTCCCAAGACCTTGGGCAGCAGTTAGGCAGCAGAGTGTAATGGAATCTATCTCCTCAGAGTTATCACTTCTGAGTGTAAATTTCAGATAAAATTGTCAAAGAAATTTGACAACGAGGATGACTGTACTGCTGCTAGCAATACAAATGAATTTAGAATTTTTAAGTTTCTTCCCCCAAATGAATGACATATTATCTCTTTTTAATAAAGCATCTCAAGGAAGCAGCCAATCGGCTGTGCCAGGACCATGTGTGTGAGATTTAAATGGCTCTAGGGAGCGTATTGACATAGACTGGGCAAACAGGGGCATGGCACAGCAGTTTGCACAGCAGTTTGTACAGGAGGCATGCAGCTGCTCTCCTGACTCCTGTTGGTGGGTTGTATGTTAGATGGGTGTGTTTTGGTTGGGTTGCTTGGTTATTTTTCCACTGACTCGACTAGATCCAGCAATGGTGTACAAATAGACAAAAGCCATTGTTGCTGCTGCTGCCAGCAAAAGTGTGCTAAGCCAAACAGAACCCCCCAATAAAGATGCAGCTGTCCAGACCCCTGGCTGCAGAATCTGTCTGAGCCTGGGGCAGTACCTGAGGACAGTTCAAAAGGCACCTGTGAGTGGTTTGAGCAGGTGAATGATCTGCTCTGTCTGATGGCAGGGTTAAGCAAGAAGTGGAAAGGCTAGGGAGTATTAGGGAGAGTAAAAGAGAAATTGACTGGTGGAGTTACAGCTTTTCAACCCTGAGAGAAGCTTGGCAGGAGTCAGAGGAGCCCTGTCCCTCTTACATCAGGCAGAAGGAGGAGACCTAGCAGATGGGAATGGAAATGGGTGCCTACTCAGACAGGAAGCAAAATTCCCTCCTGGCCCCCATCACCTTCCCAGGAGCTGTTACAGATAGGTATGAGGCTCTGGGTCCAGAGGCTCAGGCAGATGGTGGTAAAAAAAAAAAAAATCTGTCTGGAGAGTCTTCCAGGTGCACTTCATCTGTCAGACAGATCACAACCGCAAGAAATTAAGAATAAAAGAAGGGTAGTTGTAGTAGGTCACTCCCTTGAGGGCCCTGCAGGTCAACCAGACCATCCTGCTGCGAAGTTCTGCTGCCTTCCTAGGGCCCAGGTATGGGATATTAGCAGGAAACCCCCTGAACTAATTCAGACCCCTGATTATTACACACTGCTGCTTGTCCAGGTTGGCAGTGATCAGGCTGACAAAGAGAGTACCAGGGTCATTTAAAGGGATGTCAGGGCTCTGGATTGATTGATTGATGGGGCAGGAGCACAGGTGCAGTTCTGCTCAGTTCCTTCAGGAGCAGGGATGAATGATAAAAGTAATAGGAAAACCCATATTATAAATTAATGGCTTAAGGGCTGGTGCCATCAGAAGAATTTAGATTTTTCTACCATGGGCAATTTTTACAGCAGCAGGCCTGCTTGAGACAGATGGGCTCCATCTGTCTAACAAGGGCAAAAGAATTCCAGCCCGAGAGTCAGCAGGGCAGATTGAGAGGGCTTTAAACTGGGTTTGAACGGTTTAAGGTGGTGAAACAAGGCACTCCAGAGAAGAGCCCAAGGATGGTAAGCCAGAGTCAGGAGTGAGATCAGCAGCCCAGCTGAAGTGCATGTACGGTGTGCACGCAGTGTGGGTAACAAACAAGGAGCTGGAAGCCATGGTACAGCAGGAAAGCAATTTTACAGCCACTGTCACAGAAACCTGGTGGGATGGCTCCAGGACTGGAGCACTGCAGTGGGTGGCCACAAGCTCTTCACAAGAGACAGCAGCGGGAGAAGAGCTGGAGGGGTGTCTCTGTGCGTTAGGGAGGCTCTGGACATTGTGGAACTCAAGATTAATGTCAATAAGATCAAGTGCCGTGGGTAAGAATCAGGGAAAGGCCAACAAGGCTGACATCCTGGTGGGAGTCTCGCCACAGACCAGCCAACCAGGATGAAGAGATGGATGAATTATTGTATAAGCAGCTGCAGGATGTTTCGGGATCACCAGTGCTTTTTTCTTGTAGGAGATTTAACCTGGCAACTATCGGCTGGGAACTCAACATAGTGGAAAAGAGGCAGNTTTGAGTGAGAATTAGGGGGAAGGCTAACAGGGCAAACATCCTGGGGGGAGTATGTTACAGACCACCCAACCAGGATGAAGAGATGGATGAATTATTGTATAAGCAGATGCAGGATGTTTCGGGATCACCAGTGCTTTTTTCTTGTAGGAGATTTAACCTGCCAACTATCTGCTGGGAACTCAACATAGTGGAAAAGAGGCAGTCTAAGAGGTTCTTGGAGTGTATGGAGGAGAGCTTTTTGTCACAGCTGGTGAGAGAATCTGCCAGGGGTGGGGCTCTGCTAGACCTGATGCTTGCAAGCAGAAAGGAGCTGGTGGGGGACTTTGGTGGTCAGAATGCCCATCTTGGGAACAGCAACCACAAAATGATTAAGTTTTCCATTTTTGATTAACAAAATTTCTGTCCTCTATTTCCAGAGGACAGACTTTTTCCTGTTAATGGGACTGATTCAGAAAAGTTCACTGGGAAGCAGCCCTTAAAGCCAAAGTGGTCCAGGAAGGTGGACATATTTCAAGAAGTAAATACTGAATGCACAGGAGCAGGCTGTCCGTGTATGTTGGATTTTTGACCCACTAGTGTTCTGGAGCACAGAGGCAAAATGGTGAAGACATCTTGCTGTGAAAAGAAAGTGTTATTTAGAGTTCTGCTCTGGATTTGCATAAAATTAATCCTTTAGTTCATCTGTGAATATTTATCTGGTCATTTCTGCTGTGGAAGCAGTGGAAGGTGACAGAATTAGATGATGCATGACATCTTAGTTGTGATCAGTCAGCTGAAAATACAGAATATCACAACTGTGTATGAAGGTTGGATTGAATTGCTGTCAGTAGAAAATACAAGAAACCACATAGAGATAATGTCAGTTCCATCTTAATGAATTGTTCTCCCACACTATAATCCAAGTGAGGTCTTTGTGGATTTTTAAAATGCCATTGAATTTGTTTCTCTCTCTGTTTTTTTTTTCCTTTTTTAGCCTGCAATGAACTGAGGCTTTAGAAAGTCCATTCAGCTTTTAGGATCTTTTGTTCTAGAATGGTGATGGTGAGGGTTGGGTTTTTGTTTTTTTCTCTTGTCCCAGTTCTTAAGTAAGTCTATGCAAGAGCAGTATGTCAAAAAGTTCGTTGCATCTCACTTTAGTATGTATTGGCAGGTTTGTCACCTCAGGGTCAAAACAAAGCTCATTCAATCAAGTCTGTAGCAGCCACAGTAGCAAGCCTCAGGTCAGTCCCACCACTTGAGATTTGCTGTAGGGCAATCAGTTGGAGTTAATTTTGCATTATTGCTCGTACACTGCAAAGAGGAAAACATTATGGATAGATTGCTGTATGTTATAGGGATTGTTTCCCTCTTGTGCTTATTTTCTCTTTTTGCATTGAAGTGCCTGTTAAGAAGACAAATATTATAAAATAACAAAATCCGTTACTTGTCATGACATTGCTTCTAGTGTTTTATACTTGTTTGTTTTTAAGATAAATTAAAAAACCTTCAACCTGTGTACTCTGACTTGAAGTTATTAGAAAATGCTAGTAAGTGCTGAGGAGTCTAATCTCTTATGATGACTATTAATTATTTGAAAATAGTATCCTTTTTATGCCCATGGAAGGTCCATTCCTGAGAAACTTAAATTCAAGAGATTGTAACTTGTGTCAGGTCTAAATTAATAGTTAAAATAGTTTCAGAGGTCTGAGGAGCTGACAGTTCAATCACTGTATGAAGTCAGTCAAAGACATAAAACTTCACCAAAAAAATAAGTCTTTTTATTTATCCATGTGTGGATTTCTCAGGGGAACTGATAATGTTCAGCTGTTGCACATTTTAAGTGCAGTTCTGTTACAGGATGAGAATTTGTAAATAATCTAAGGTCACATTAGTTTTGCATCTCTAAAGAAAAGAGAACAAACCCTTGATTTTTCTTCACTTCAAGTATAGGAAGTTATGGCTGAGTAATGTACTGTAGAGGGTAGAGATGGTCAGACTTCAGTGATTTCTAAACCAAAAATATCGCTAATAATTTTAATTCTATTTTTCCTTTTTTTTCTGTAATGTGTGTTCATGTAGAAGATTAAACTGAGGTTAAAATATTGATAACTCGGAATGTTATTGGAGGAATAATAAACTACTAATGACACTAATATTGTACTAACCTCTTATTATATGACGTAGGAACATCCTAGAAGTCAATCAAGAAGGAAAATGCCATTGCAGCTGTTTTATTAGCTAAAGTCTACCTAATTTTAAACATACTAGCTCTTATTCTGAAAAATCTGGTAACTCATAAAAACCTGCAATGAAAATTATTGCCACTAGATACTCCTACTCTCTTCACTGTCATCTACTTTGTGAGCTCTCTTTAAAAATTATTGAGAAGTGGTCTGACAGAGTGTTTAATGAGTGTGTTTTTTCACAAGCTGCTGTCTTTGGAGGCAGAGGCCCCTATCCACTGAGTAAGTTTTGCCAGCACATCTCACTCGTGATGGGAGGTAGCCATTCTTAACTTTTAGAAAGTAGTTCTGTCTCCATTTATATTTAATCCTTGGAGCAGTGAAAAGTGGTAGCAAGAGTATTAATAGTGATGATGGCTTTCTGTTTCTGTTTTGAATATCTATAAATGAGGAATATAATGTGGGAAATCTCAGATCCATCCAGCTGGATGTGGTGCACCAGTGTAGTTTTGTCAATTTCCTTTTTTTCCTCAAAATCTGCTACAAGTGTAGGAGTAGACAATGGAGTGGAACAACTTGGGTTAACAGCTTGTGCTTCCACATCATTTCTCCTAGGTCTTGTAATCTGTCCTCTGTCATGGGAGTGGTTGCAATGTCAACCGATCTCATGCACCTCATCCTTTGTTGTGTCACATGTGCCTTATTCTTTATCATGTGTTAACCATACACTAGGCATTTGACAGGATTGTTGGTATTTTGGTCATGAGGGATGCACATATCCCTCGTGAGGGAAAGAGGGGGACATGTGGCATTTGATTGTCTTCAAAAGAGACTTTGTGGTTTGCACTAGCCTAAGGGCTCCTCACATCTGTCATGAATCCATGACTGTTGGTTGCATGGTAATGAATCCCAGTGACACCTGATGGATGCCAGGTTAGAAGTGAAAGGCCACAAATCACACAAGCTTATGCTGATTTTTTTAGTATGTTTATAGCTGAGGGTTCACTCGAGAAAACATTTTGCAAGTTTGAGTAATTTACTTTTATTTTCCCTCTGCGGCACGCTTGTTGCTCTATTTGCATATGCAATCTTCTGGTGGGTAGCCATGGTTGGTTTTGAAAGTGGGAGCACATTTGTGGGTGAGAGAAGAAAAGAATTTAGAGGACTTGGGCTGTAACGCACAGCAGGGAAGAGGGACTTGGCGAGCAAGGCTCAGTGTACTTCACTGAGTCATAGCATGTGTGTTGGTGTGGTATGTACTGAAGCAGCTCCTCTGGATTAGGATGTAGGTATTACTAATCAAGTCATTGAGTTGTGATTTGTTGTGTGTATACCTGGCAATCTCTGTGTGGTAAAGTTCACTAGTGGGTCAGCTGCAATTCTGTGCTTCCTCATGTATGCTCTGATGGTTTTTTGATGTTTTTAGAATGTGGTACAAGGCTTTTTTCAGTGTTTCACAGACTTAAAATAGAGGGGTTATTATTTTAAACTGAGTTATTTTCAAATTGCCTCCTTGCTTTGTGGGAATTCTTCTTTCAGTGCTCTTTTCCAGACTCTGTTTAAACACCTCCAATACTTAGTGAATTGAAATGTCTTTTTGTTATTTGTCTCCACTCATAATTGTGTTTAGACTTCAGTACCTTCATAATCTCTGTAACTTTAAATATGGTGTCATTGGTTCTTAGTCTTTAATTTCTATTTTCACATAGTTCTATACAGGTACTGATCTTTTGATCACATATCAGAATGCTGTGTTGCAAAGATTTCACAAATTAGACTGATAACAAAATTTTTCAATTCTTTTTGGTAATTGGAAACAATCTGTAAGAAAGTACTCTGTATGAACCATAGTCTTAAATGAACATGTGTTCTAGGAAGCCAGGACTTTACCAGTTAATGTGTACTGCACTCGTGTGTACCAGAGCTAGGTTTCCACCTGGAGTTTCAGTTTTGCTTTGCTGAGTGTATGTGGCATTATAGTCTTGCTAACATTGTGCAGAATATTTCACAATGCAAAGGTAAAACCTCAGGTCTGTCATAAGATAATGTGCTTCTCTTTGTGCATTTGCCGTCTGTCCAAGTTAAATTTAATTTCTTTGTGATTAAAATAGCCTGTTTTCTGGATCCATATGAGGGATCACTGGTTGCAGCATAGGTCTATCCCCGAATTATCTGTAAGGCTATTGAACTTTGCGCATTACATGTTTGAGACCACCACCACTTTGAAAAACTGCTTCTGAAGGGATTCTTTGTTATATCCAACATAAATCAAGACTGACTTATTTTAAGCTCCTCAGAAAGACAGTTGTGAGCACTGAAGTTTGGTTCCACTCCTGAGCCATATGCGTTACGGCACTCAACCTTGCCCACCCCAGATTAAGGAAAACTATATCAAAGAAATGATAGCAGAGATTAGACACTTGTGCTTTTAATATGCCCGGGGTGATCTACTTGGTTTTACTGCTCAGGATGTGTTCTACTCAGCTGTGGTCCCTGCTCTCATCAGCTTGCCTTCACTATGGGAATTTTTTTTAGTGCAACAAAATTAGAATAGCTGTGATTTCACTTGGGGTAGAAGTTTCTCAGGCTTAGGAAAAGCAGAACATGGGCTCTCCTGCTCAACAAGAGTATAAGCTTAAAGTATAAGCAATGTAGTTTCCTTCCAGAGAAGATCTCTTTGTTCTGAGAAGAAGGTTTCCTCTATCACACAGTTTGAGTACAACCTTTTTTGGGCAGTCCAAGTGTTAGGCTTTCCATGGCTGGAAAGGATTTCTCCCTTGCTATGAGAATAGGTCATGAGAGGCATGGAAATTTTTGTATTTGTGTTTTGGTTTTTTTTTCCTTCCTCCAGTTCTCTCAACAATCAGTAAGAACATCTTGATAGTTCTGCTTCAGGTATTTGTCTTATTTGGGGTATGTTTTCCTGATAGACAGCACTTGGATGTAAATGAAGTACAGAAATGCTCTAATAGGAGTTGGAAGTTTTCAATATCTCATACAAGAAGTACAGAACTGCCAGTTTCTTCTCCATTTATCAGGCAATTATTTTCATACACTGTGGGCAGGTCTTACTATTGATTCTTTTTCCTTTGCAATCTTGGACAGTCATGCCTGCTCTCCAGCCACCTTACTACCTTGAATTACAGTGCAGTATACTGCTTACAGCTTTGGCACACCTTAACCAGTTTCAAGAGCCTTAGAAAAAGAGCAACTCTCCAAGGTTAGCATGAGTAGGGCTCTCTAGAAAGTGTTACAGTTTCCACTGAGAGCATCTGGATCTGAACAATTTGTTGCTTGATAGTTCAGATGATTTATTGATGCAGGACTGAATTGATAAGCCTCTGTCACTATGTATCTGCAGCAATGAGCAGCTCAGTGACTGACTAGTTCAAGAGAGTTTGTAGAATGTAACCAGAACCACCTTCTCATGCAAGAAGTCACAAGATGCTTCTCAACATTCTACAGTAGTTTCTACAATAGTTTTCAGATCTTAAATATGGAACACCAGCATGCACAAGAAAATATTGCTACTTCCAGATGTGGCTTTATAAATTGCATAGATTTGAAATAGTAAGTCTAACTAGTTCTATATAAACAGTATTACACAGTTTCTGTCTAATTCCTAAAGGAAAATATTTTAATTTTTTTTTAATTAGTCATTTTTTTAAAATTACTCAATTATAAAATCAGAAGAAAAAGCATAAAAATTAAAAGCATAAAAATCCAAAGATAGAGTTGGATGTACAGCATTTTCAGTACTTGCAGCCATATTCTTAGATAGGACATAATTTTGCTAGATTTTCCTCAGCGGGACAGAATTTTGTCAAGTTTTCCAGGCACATCTTTGATAAGTGCAGGAAGTCTGGCCATTAGTGATTGTTTTCAAATCTGGAAAACTTTGGTCACTTCAAGAAATCTTGTGTACCAGTTTCCATAATATAAAATTGATAGTGTACCAGACATTGCTAGGATATCCCTAAACATGTTGATCTACTGCAACAAAACCTTCAATTCCTTCTGTAACTACATATAAGTATACACACATGTATATGTGTGTGTGTATATATATATGTGTGTGTGTGTATATGTGTGTGTATATATATCTATATATATATATCTATATATATATATATATATATATCTATATATATAAAATTTATAGACTGGGGCAGTTTTAGGTGTTTTTTCTTTTGAGGGTTTTTTTTATGGCGTTTTTCCTGAAATTTCTCTGGGCAATGCAGGCCATCCAGGTGCTGAGCTGTCTGAGGATGATAATATCAGACTTTGTATGTGAGCCTCCACCTACTGTATCTATTCTTTATGTTTGCTTTTATTGAAAGCATTTGTTAGGTAAGTCTTTGCCACACCAGAGTGTTCCTCTGGTTCAACACTCCCATTTTAAAGGCTGTATTCCTCTTTATTATATTAGAGCAGTGCATAGAGAGTCAGTTAGAATGAGAGCCCCATTGAGACACACTGTGGAAAAAATAAGTAAAGGTTTATTTCTGCTCGGAAGACACACAGTCTAAATAAATGAGAAAGAATAGAAGAAATAGATACAAACAGCTGCAAAAAGCGTAGATTTTCGCAAGTGGTGTCTAAAATACACCTACTGTGTAGCAGTTATTTTCTCTTCCAAGTGTTCTTTTAGTGATTTTAACAGTGAGTAGGTGCGTGAATTGAGAGTTTAAAACAAAATTTCTATGTTGTAGGCCATATTATCATTATACTCACTTTAATATCTGTACAACATTAGCATTTGAGACTGCAGGAACTTAACTGTTTTACTTGTTGGTGTTACACTGCAGTCAGTTTTGGTGAACCATAAAAAGTTTTTCCCTGAAGGTAAAATTACACTGTATGCGTGTTCCTAGCATACTGCTTTGGGGATAAACATGTCTTAAATCAACTCACTGCTGGTAGCTGAATGCCTTCTCCAAATGCAGTTTCTGTGTAGATAATAATGTTCAGAAAGACTAATTTTCTGTAAACTGTAGTTTTTTGAACATAATTCTATCAATAAATGTATTTGAGCAGGATTGGACAGAATTCTTAAAATCCTAATAAAGATTTGGGGTTTTAGTGAAAGGGAAGTAGGGGTATATATCAGCATTTTTAATTAGCTTTCATCACCACCTCCAGTTTGTTCATATGTGTTCCAAATATTAGCATATTGTCTTTCCTCTCATTTACATAATAAAAAACTTTTGCACTTCATTGAAACTTCTTTTTGTAATTGTGCATTTGAAAAATTAAATTTGAAGTTTTTGGCACCCTGGCTCCTACTTGCTTGGATCATAATGTGTGGTTAAGATGCCATCACTTGAGACCTTTTTTACTACGATGTTTCTATTGGGGCTTAATATAACTGTGGGTTCAGATGGATGTAATTGTGGCCTTGAGGTGTTGGTCTAAGGAATACTAAAGGATGGGTTTGTACTCAGATATTCTTGTATTAATATTCTGAGATACAGATTTTGTCCTGTCTGGAATTTAAATACTGTTCCCCGAGCCTTAAAGCATTTCAAGCTCTTAAAACGAGTCCTTTATTTTACCTCTTTAATTTACAGTTTGTGTTGGTGGTTTTTTTTTCTTCAAACTCTTGTAGCCATTCAAATCCAGGCAGTAACTTCCAAACCATTTTTACAGCCTCAAACTGGCAAAGTGCCTGTTTGTTCCTCAGTTTAATTCCCAAATTAATTACAGTTAGAAAGTTCTTACACCTGCATCTCCATTTTTCTTAAAATATGTAACGGCAGAAAAAAAAGGTCTCTAGAGAGTATGTAAGACTTTGAAGTGTGGACAACTTTATTACATTTGAGAGGGCAAGTTTTTGTCAAAACAATGTTGATTTTTGTGGGTTTTGTAATTTTTTATTTTCTGGTGGGTTTTGGCTTGTTTGGGTTTGGTGGTTTTGTTTGGTTTTTTATGTTGTTTTTGTTTGGTTTGAGTTTTTTTTTTGTTTGTTTGTTTTTTGGTGTTCTGTTTGGTTTTTGGGTTTTTCCTTCTTCATTTTGTTTCTTTCTGAAATGATACCTTTGGTTTCAGGATTGAAATTTCAATTTATTCGTACATGGACAAAAGAGACATAAACTCCCCCATGGTGATAACCATATGGGATTTTCTTTTACTTAGCAATCTTTGACCCATACCTCCTGTGTTCAGTGAGTAGAAATAGCAAGATAACTTAGCTGCGTTTGGCTACACACTTACCTGAGGGTGGATCTGCTCTCCATGTAAATCATGAAGTGACCCTGGAGAGGAGGGAATTCCAAAAATCTGCTAGCAGACAAAATGCTTTAAAAGTATTTCTTTGTAGAGAGAACCATTCTTCTACCCTGCCGAGTATATATTAATTGGTTATGAACCTTAGTTTTGAGGTTGTTATTCACCTAATTATTCACACAAGTACAGTTACCGTTCCATTGTACTGGCAAGAAGTCTTTTCTGTGGAACAGAAATAATTTTTTGCCTAAAGCTCCAAGTTCTATAATCAATTATATAGTAAAGGATTCAGGAAAGTGGCAAAACATATACAAGTGCTTAGAAGTTTAACCAATTACCTTTAAGTTGTCTGCCTGCATATGTCATTATTGTGTTTTAGTATCTGGTGGCATGTGTATTTTTTTCTTTTCTTCTAGATCATTACTAAATACATTTATGAACTACTGCAGAATGAATGCCACTTGAAGAAAGTAACTCTGCCAGTAAGTATAATTTGTTTTTCCAAGGGCATTGTTTTTCTGAATCTGTACCCAGCATAGCCTGTGATCCCATGTTCAGATAAAGACAAGGTGTGCCAGGGTTCTGTGCAATGCCTTGTCTTGGGACAGTGCCTTAGCATTTTGCGTGTGCATGCGTCTGGAGATGTGCTTCCACCTCACTTCTCATGTGTTTGATTTCTCCAAGTGAGCCTTCCTTACCTTGCCAGAATTTTCAAAATGCAGTGCTTTTAATAGGAGTGCCATAAGCTTTCTGAGAAGTATTTGTGGATATTTTGAGATGCCTACAGCTGGATGTAGAGAACAGAAATGTTTTTGCAGGCTGCAGACTACACTCACATTGAGTATCAGTAAACTACTCCAAGTAATTTTTTAAAAAATGCTTTTTCAGTAATTTGTAATGTGTGTGTAATATAAAGTGCTTATGTTTCTTAGTGAAAATATTTGGTCAACTCTTAGAAAAGATGAAGTGCTCTCCCCCGCATACCACAGTGTTTATAAATACATGTGATGCGATAGGATGATGTTCAGGTTTTTTTTTTCTGGAGAGTGCAGGGGACACTTTAGTATGACAGCACTGTGTAGAGATTTTCCATCATTATGAAGGATTCCTTTGCTTTTTGAAATCTTTTGAATTGCTCTTAGTCTCAGACAAACCTTCATATTCAGTCAAGGAAAACCTGTTTGGGCTGTGGAAGGAAAAGGTCTTTTGCCTTAGCAGTTCTGTAACATTTCACTATTCCCATTTCCATTCCCTCCCTGAGTGCTGCTTAGAGAATGTTTTGGTGACCTGCCCAAACTACCTACAGTTTCCTGGAAGGGCTTTTTCAGTGTCTCATGGTCATGGCAGAAGGAGCTGAGCTGCAAGGTTCGCTGAAGTCGAAGGGCTATACTCGCCGCCTGGTGCTTGCATCAGTGCCCTGAGAGCCAGGACTGAGAAAGCATTTCCCCACTTCAGATTGTTCTTTGTAGGCAGACGTAGGATTAGGTTCATCATGACAGTCTGCCTCATGTATTGCTGGTTATGATCTCTAGCTTTTTGAATAATTTTCTTCGTCCAAGATGTACTTCTGGAAAGATAATGTATCAAAGGACTTCTCAAGCCATGTCACACTTTGTGGAGCCATGAAGCTGTCTTCTTACAAACATAAAAATGCTCAGATTTTAAGGCTATAGGACTTTTTTTGATTCCTAAAAAAGAATATGAAGAATATGCATATATGTAGTGCAGTGCTAAGGCTGAAGAAAACTGGGATAAGTATTACAGCACCTCTGTCACCTATATCACACCTGTGGTGATTCATCTGCCTGGCTCTAAGGTTTGTGTTTTTTGGCTGGGAAGAGGAATGGCCCTGGCTAGTTCCCATTTTTGGATTAATCTGTTTACTTGTATTCAGAAGTTGTGTAGTGAGCATGGATACAGTTGTTCAGTAATACATTTAAGCTATTCTCAAGTGTATTACTTCCAGCTTCTGTGAAATGTCATAATTTAATTGCATTTTGGAGCAAAGTGAGAAAGCGCAAAATATGCAGGTATCTAATTGTGAGCATTGTGGAAAAACTCACAAGAGAAGAACATCGTTCCTGAAGAACACCATGTAGCCAGCCCTCACCGCAGTCAAAAACAGATTATGAAAGCATATTCAAAAGTGAAAAATTGAAACAATATATCTAGAAGTCAGAAATTAATAAGAGCTAGGTTTAAAATCACCACTGACAAACTGCCAAGTAAGGACACAAAACCTCCGGTTTAAACTAGTAAAGGAGACTAATAAAAGTAATAAAACAGCTTTTAGGATGAGAATAGAAGAGAGTATAAATGTTGGCAAGTTACATATGAAATCACAGGAAGTTCTCAAAAAACAAATTTGAGGAGCTTGTTAGAGTCATAAAGGCTAATAATAAAAGAGAGCTGATAAGGCTGGTAGATGAACTGCAGCTAAAATGAACATTGAGGTCAAATAAGAAAAACTAACATTATTATTTCTGATACTGCTTGTCCAATTTCCACACACATAACTTTTTATTTTCTAAACAGGATACAATTCTGA
>WBND01000892.1:175353-187416 GCA_013398595.1 Tychaedon coryphoeus
AACCACAAAGAAATAAAAGAAGACATTTCATGGCTCTTCTATTGACTCAGTTTTGAAAGCTAAGAGCCTAACCTTTTACAGTTATCAATAGTGAGAAAATGAAGCATGCTGACCTAATTTCTTCTGTATGCAAGGTTCATTGAAATATGACTGGAGCTTGCGTTCTTTATGTTTTAACCTTGTCTTTATGTCATGACTGATTACAGACCAGAGGTACACAGATGGAACTTATACATATTTTTGTAAATGTATGATGCACCATTTCTGCTTAATATAAGCATTATTTTTATTTCCATTTATTCAGGGTTTCATTTTAACTCTGACTTGTGACCTCCTGTATCACCCATCACAGATAAGAAAGCATCTTCTAATAACTTCATTTGTTATAAAGCTTAGCATTAGTGTATATATGGTGGATGCTAATACCAAATATCAAGTTTTGAGGAAATTTTTTTGACCGACCATTAAAATAGCCCTGATATGTGAGGGCATGGAAACTTCTGCTTTCCTTGGATTTCTTGAAACACTGGGAGAATATACTCCTTCCTGAAAAAAACATCTGGCCATGCAGAAACCTTCTTACCCTGTGCTTTTCTAGCATGTCACTTGTGCCATGCACACAGACCTTTAAGATTTTGCTACTGCACAGGCAGAAATCTGCAAAGAGGAACAAATTTGCAGCAATTGAATTACTCTGGGGATTTTTCTCATTTTTTTACTCAGAATTTGCTGTTTGTATTAGTTTGTGTCAATTAACTATTTAGAGAAAAAAGAGATTTTTCTTTTACCTGTTTGAGTTGTAAAGTGTTTGCTGTGAACTTTAGATTTAAAGGTTAAGAAATCTAATTTCAGTTTATATGAGAAACGTTTCCACAAAATGTTTGCAGTCTGGTATATAGTATCTCTTGTGTTTGGTTTACACATGTTTTTATGTAGTTCACCTTCCAAGTTGGTTAGAAGCCTGTTCATATACCATGAGTTTCTTAATGCAAAGGAGAGATTGAAGGGTAAAAATCACTAGTGAGGAACAGTGTTGAACAAAAGCCTGTGAGTATGGTTATAGAAATAAGCCATTGTTCACAAATATACGTCATATTCATTGCTTGCAAGGATATATGGATCTGGGGACTCAGTTCTCTCAGGTGAATATATCTATACATATATATACACACACACATATATATATTTTTTCCCTTGTTACGCATGAAGACTTGGTGATGAGTTTCCAGCTCCTGACAAATCATGTTGCCAGACAATGTTTAGTCTCTCTCATCTTTTCACAAGTATCTCCTTAGTATTTTTAGATCCTGAGTGCCCGTTTCTATAGGTTGGTAAACTTTTTATGTCAGTTTGTATTCAATTTATTCCTGCAGAGTTATTCTTAAACTACGTGCCTGTTTTAACCATGGGGTTTGTGCTAAGGTGTACCATATGTGGTGCTTTGTCCTCTAGTTTATATGAGCATTTTAGTAAAAATTAATAATCCTTTCCTGAAGTTAAAATATAGAGGCAAAATAAGTTAAGCAATTTGTTTAAGGCTGTAGAAGTATCAAAGTCAAAAGTAGATTTCAAATAATTTTGCTCTTTTTAGGTTACTTATACTCAAGTTCCCCCTCTAAATGCTGGGATTTTATGTTCGCAAAATGTCACTGGTTTTAACTTGCTTGTTGTACAGAGATGAAGTGATAGACAAGGCTGCTTTAGCTGTGGTTTTATCAGAAACTTGTTCCCTGGATATTGGAGTTTATCCCCTAGATTAGCCTCTATCTCCTTGTGCTATAGATTTATGGGTTAATAGATATTCTAATCCAATAATATTATTTTATATAACTGAATTATAAATTTCTTAATTTATAATGTTCTACCACTGTTCTATGATTTTAATTGCCTTTTGGAATTTTTTTAAAACCCAGGCTATTCACTTTGAAAGGCCTTGCCCACAAGGTCAAACACAGACATTGTTTTGTTTAGAAATAGGCTTTACTAAACTTTAGTGTTGAACTGAAAAATGACGTCTTTGTGTGGGATTAACCTTCTCTCTCAGAGCTGTCACTGTCCCTGTAGCCTGGGACTGTTCATTGCTGTGGCGCTCCTGATTTTCCCTTGAGGAGGGTAGGTTGAGTTGTTCTTCTGTTGATCATTTTGTGTCTGGAGGCCTTTCCCACTCCCCTCAATTTTGTTTTACCACTGAATGGGACTATGGTAATGCTTGGGCTTTGTCTCTCTCTCATTGTCTTTCTGACTAACGGATAGAAATGTCAGGCATAGAGAACAGCCCTAAACTGTGACCTCTGTAACATTCTCCTTCAGCTGATTGACGTTCAGGCAGCTGCTGAGAGAAATCCCCACCATTCAGAGGTTGGTGTACTTGCTGAACGAGTTCCCTAGTGTCAATCCTGTTAGCCCAGTTGCCACATTCAGGAAATGGTGGCCTTTAAACTAAACGCTAGATTAAAGATTCTGCACCTGCCAATGATACAGTGCTTCCCCCTTCCCTCCACAACCATGTCACCTTGAATACTTCCAGGGCTTTGAGGTCCAATTACAGAGGCAGCTTTTGTCCTGTTAGGATTCCCAAAATGCTTTATATCACTACTCTTTTTGCTGCAATTTTTTTTCTCAGGGTGGAGTGTTTGTTTGTTGTTATAAACCTAGCTAAGCTCAAGTGTGGTAAGTTGGGGTGTTTTTGCAAATGTTAGCTTTTGACATTTCACTTAGAAAATGAAACGGCAGCATCAAATATTTATTAAAATAAATACGGATTATTTCTCTCAGTGCGAATGTGGCAGGAAAAAGTTAATCAGCCAAAGTCCTAGTAGTGAAAAGGATGAAGAAGGGTGTATGCATTCTTCAAATCCTTACTGTATCAAAATTATTTTCTTGCAGTTTGTAGAATTACAAACCTTATCAGGAGAGGGCTAAAATCATATTATCATTTGTTATCAGTATTTATTGTTAATAATATTATTAATATTAATATGATTTTCAATATTATATTAATCTTGGTCTTATATTAGCACTTTAAAATTTCATGTTGAACGCCTGTCTTTATTTGCATTTTCACTGTTATGATGTAGAATTATACAAGTTGCTAATGGATCCTGCCTTTTCTGCATCTTTCCCTTTGGAGCCCATAGTTGGAACAGAGCATTCCTTGCTAAGAAAAAGCCTGAGAGGGCACTTTGAAAATTCTCCTCAAAAGTGGTAGTGTGTCAGGAACATTCCCCTTAATTTGCTTTTATGCACATATTATGGAGGTTTCAGTGTGGCTGACTTGACTGTGAGCATGGTAGTGATGCTTCATCATAAATGTAGGTGATTGCGTATCTGGCCTGAGGATTTTCTGATTTTGCATACTGATCGTGTTTCCAATCACTGCAAAATGGCATAGCATTCTTTATACAAAATTATAATCATAATATTGTGCTTTTCCATTTTCAATATGAGGCGTTAAGTGTTCTTTCTTTTAAAATCTCAGTTGTTGTTGAAGTGGAAATTTATATGTAATTATTTGCCAAATATTAGCACACCTCTGCCATTCAACTACTTGCATGCATATTTATATATATATATATATATATATATATATATATGCATATATTTAAGCTAAATAAAGGAGTTTTAGAATATTCATCCTGTCAGCAAGTGAAAGAACAACTTCTATCTCAGCTGTGTTTCAAGAGAAAGGCTGGCAGTAGATTTTTTTACAGAATAGGGGGCTTTTGGGTTCTTTTACTAGCACTGCAAACATTTTTGGCATCTCTTCAGCAAATGTTGCAAAGACTACTTTTGTTTTTCACTTCTGTTTTAATATATTTAATTAAGAAGTGGTTTATTATATCATTCTGCACAAGATAAATTTTATTTCAGTGTATTATCTAGGATTTTCATGGCCAAAGAATGGCAGGCTGGACTTCGTAAGGTAGGTGTTAATCCCACTGAAGTCTCCAGAAATGACTTGTTATTAAAAGGAAAAAAAGGACATATATCCATTCTTCTACATGACTTCTGGTTTTGTGTGTGGTATTCCTGGGTTTATGGGGAGTAGTGTTTGACCTTGGTTTTCTGGTTGCCAATTAGTATTTTGAGAATCAAATATCATTAACATATTAGAAAATGTGGGAAGCCTTTATTATGTTCTAGAAAATGCAGGTTTCATTCAGGTGAATAAAACCTCTGTTTTATTAGAAAAAAAAAATTAAAAAGGATGGTTTTTTTTTGAAAACAAGTTAGACAGAAAGTTTTCAGATTAAAATGGAAATAATTAAAGCCTGGTAGTTTTTCAGGTGGAAGATTTAGAATATGATGCTGATTTAGAAGATTTAGACTGTGATGCTGATAGAGATACAGATACAGATATATATTTGATCAATGAAAAGGTTGCCCTGAAAATAATAGGTTCTTAGAAAGTTCTAGCTTCTTTTGTAAAAGCCAGTGGCATTGACAGGCTGTGTCTTGACTGCCTCAACAATTGTTGAATCAGGTGTAATCAAATTATAAATATTGCTTATCACTGGCTACTGCTCATGTAAAATGAGATACACCTTTCTGACTACCCCACTTTTCTCACTGTCACTGTCACATTGATTCTTCCAGCAACACTGGACCATGATTTATCAAATTCCATTCTCTAACAGCTGGCTGGAAATCACTTCATCGTTTTGTGGTTTTTTAAATATGGTTTGCATTTAGTAACTAAAATTGGTTCTAGAAAGATATGTAGATTCTGTATGTGAAATGGAATGGAGTTACGTTTGCATGCTACTGCTTTTAGCAGAGCCAAAGCAGCTGAAAAGTTCAGTAAAATTTCTCAGAAATGCTGGAAAGTCAAACAGACAAAAGACTGTACACAGTGCTGCCATTTGCATCTGGCTACAGTTCAAGGGAGAGACTCATCTTTTACATCCATCGTTTTCCCTTTTTAACATTATGTAGAGTAGTCAAGCATTTTGTTTTTCAAATACTAGTCTTACACCTTTAACAAAATTAAGAAAATTTATTTTCACATTTTCAATTTCTTATAGCTCTAACCTAAATCACAAAAATATAGGTTGTTGTTGTCTTTTTTTTCTCAATCTGCATATTTTCCTTCCCATAAAGTTCTTTGTTTTCTTTTTGAGCTGAGATTATTTGTAATAATTAAAAAAAGATTCCATTTTAAAAAATAATTTAGAAAGAAGATATATTTGCAGTCCCTAAAAATGCATACTAATATTTTTAGAGCAGATAACTTACAATAGTTTGGACTGCATTTTAACTAGCACTCTTGCAAATCTGTAACCAGACTAAAGGAATTATTGAAATCAAATGTACAGTATCCCTTTAAGTTCCTTTAGTACAGGACTTTGTTACTCAGTTTTTGTATTCTGCATAGAGGACAAGCTAGATCAGCAGTTGCCATCCTTTGCATTTCACTCACTTAGTGATGTATGCTTCTGTAGCTTAAAAATTACTGCAAAAATTGCTACTCTTCTGTTCCTCGACATCAACTACTGATTTTACAGCCAATTTACTGCGCAAAAATGGTTCATCTCTTAGATACAGAAATTCTGAACAGTAGACTGTGTCTGCCTAAAGGCAGAGTTTAGTTGAGCTGATCTGTGGAAATCTACAAACCTCAAACCAAATGTTGTTAGAGAAATGCTTTAATCAGCAGCCATTTTAATGGAAAAATACTGCTCACTATGAATGAAGAAAGTTATGTTTTGTTTAAAGTCTGCATAAACAAAGAGTAGTAAATGTATTGGATGATTAGGAGCTTTATTCTTCAGTCTGTTTTCCTTTTCTGTAGCTATTTATAATAAATTCCAAATTGAATTTAAAGAATAGTTTGGTATAGCTTGTCTAAGAAAATGAAAAGCCCAAATCTGCCAGTTTTGTAGGAGTTTGGGTAAGACGTGGAGCAGAAATGAGGGAGAGCCCAAAACCAAGGGCTAAAATGCTTCTATTCCTCCTCTCTCTTCTACTCCTGTTATTTACTAGATTGTTAGTGAGATAATAAAAATAATATTAGTTATATGTAAAAATATTTTGACTTGGAGATGTTGTACATGAGAAAGGCAAAAAGAGGTATATGCTAGTGATTTTGAAAATTACTGTGGTAGTCCTAGGAGAAAACTACCTGCATAAACTTTGTATTGAGGACGATCTTCAACCGCTTTCAAAAGACTTGGCAAAGCAAGAATGTTTGCAAAACTTTCGTACTTTGGTGGTCATGGATTCTCTTGATGTTCTCGCTTTTGGTGAGGGGTGGATGCATGTTCAAGGAGGATAGAACTAAAGCTTGTTCCAGCATGTAAGCTTAGCTTTTAAGTGATTAGCCACAGTGTGTTCAGAATTGTGTATGTTTGGCCGTGGTGGAGGCACCATGACTGGAGGGATTTAAGATGTGTAGATGTGGTGCTCTGTGATATAGTTTAGCACTGGGTTTGGCAGCGCTGGGTTTACAGGTGGACTCAGTAATCTTAGGGGTGTTTTCCAACCTAAACGATTCTGTGATTCTATAAATGTAGTTAAAAGCCAAGTCTTCACAATATTTTTAAGAAAACCTGTTAACAGGAAGATGTAACTATAGCTAATAGGAATAATTATGCCTTTTCTCATGTAAACTTGGTAAGCAATAAATGGATGAAAGAGATCTGCTGGGTGACATTTGGAAATTCTGTTGCGAAGGATAAGAAAGAAACTGAGGAAATGAGAAAAGGAGAGAGGAAAAAAGAAATGTTGTTATCAGTGCATATTTTAGTACCAGATCATGGGTTTGGGCAGTTTCTGTATTTGGTGGGAATGTACCATGCAGTGGGAACTTCCCAGAGATGCAATTTTAGGTATGGGTTCAGAGCATGGCTAGTGTATATGGCGAGATGCAAAAGGGATGGGAGGTTCAGTGTGAGAGAAAAATGTAGACCTCCTAAGTTATTTAAAGATCAGACTGAAGAGGCCATTAGATTGACAGGTGCAGATAGATGCTGCTCTGCCATGAGCAAAACTGGTGATGGTCTTCTGTGCATGGGCTAGCAGAGCTGTACAGAGCATCTGACCAGGTCAGCCTGGGTAGAACTGCCAATGTGCCTTTTGAGGTATCCTTTCCCCAGTACCTTAGCCTGCAGTTGCATCCTGCCAGAGGCTGGTTTCAGAGGCCAGGGAATCCAAACTGATGCTGTGGATGCAGTTGCATACTTTATGTTATAAGTTGACTCTGACTCTGCATGTCAGATGTTTGGAAGATCATTGAGCAACTCCGTCAGGAGACATGGGGAAAGGAGTTTCTTTGAAAAAAGAGAGATTACTAGTTAACTTTTAAATCAACACTCTTGCAGTGTTTTGAGATGACTTTGGATGTCTGCCTCCCAACAGATTGTGCAATAGAAGAATGAGAGCAGTTGTTGATGCTTCTGGAAAAGATTCCCCTTTTTTGCATGTTGAAACATGATTACTAAAAGCAGCGTAAGTTATTTTGTGAGAATTCAGCGAGGCAGTTTGATTATTTGGAAATATCAATGTTCCTCTCAATTAAATTGTAAAATTTAATGAGTAACTGATAATGCTAATGATTAGAAATACTGTTTTTCTTTGAAGGGCTCTAAGCTTGTTAAGTAAATTCAGTGACTGCAGGACTATTTACTCATAACGCAATGATGTCATAATTACAGATGAGTGTCTTGAGAAAAGTATCAAAAAGCAAATATGAAATATTCTTGCTTTGCTTTTATGGGAATAATATGGTTTCCCTATTAGTGTGTGGCTTTAATAACAGTTGAATAATTATACGTAAAGCAAGATTTCTGATATTTACGTAGGAAATTCGACCCACATGTGGTAGCTTAAAAGAGTTTGTCCCCCAACAAATTCGTAATTTTATCAATAAAATAACATATTTTTCAGAGTCTGTAAAGCTTTAGTTTACCTGCTTTTTTGAATGCTCTTTTCCCAGTTTCTCATTGCCTATTGACTTCAGTGTTTTCCCTCACCTTGTTTGTCTTTTATTTTTCTTGATGAGAATGTTTTCCCTTGCCTGGTCTTGAAGGGAATTCTGTGGCTGAATCTCAGGAAGTGAATTTTGTGTGCAATCCTGTGCTGAATGGGGGCCTAGGAAAGGAATTTTTGACAAATGTGGTTACGAAGTTTGATTCTCTCGTAATATCAGAAGTAGCAGTGTTGGAAGGAAATAAAGATACTTTTATTCTTTCTAGTGTCCATATTTAGTGTCTTCCCCCCATATGAATGGATAAGTACATTGTTCCTGCATCTTTCAGTCCAGTTATCTGGTTTTAGGGATTATTTGTGTGAAGCCTCTTAACCTTCTCACAGTTTCTGTGTGTGATGGTCATTTTTTTGGTCCCAATGAGACATTTTTATGATCTTTGTTACTTACTTTCCTTTATATCTTTGCATTAAGTGAAATTGTAAGTCTGGGCATTCCTTAGGAAATTTAGTTTCTAGAGAATGAAAGATAAATACTGGAGCTTGAACTGCGGCCTGCTCATTTATAAAATGGTACCATTTTTTCAGCATTTTCATACTGGCTGTCTGTATTGGAGAAGTAACAGGTTTCGCGTTCAGAATTGGTGAGGAACCACAACCACACCTGTGTATCTAAGAAGAGCAGATGGGACTTTTCTGTGGAAATATGCACAAAATGGTTGATGGCATTTTACGTACAAATTAGAGCTGTAACATAATAGTTTTCTCCCAGGTGGCAATTCTTTTTACCTTGATACTCTCTCTCTTTAAGAAGTACCTAGTCTTTCTTCTCCCTTCTTCCACCAAAGACACTTTCATCCCTTTACACAATTTCTAAATGATGGCAAGTTTGCTCACAGATGAAAATTAACAGCCCAGGCTAGAATTCAAATGAATCCTCAGCTGAATATAATGCAAAGATAGAAACTTATCTCAAAATAAATGTCTTGTTCAAGAGAAGTGGCACATTGGATGAATGTCTTGCCTCAAAATCGGTTTGTAGCTCTGAAAGTGTTAAATCCACGGCCTCTTGATATTTTATCAGGTTGTTACTGTCAGTTAAGTTTCCATAGTTATAGTATTATAGTGTATTTTAAAATTACACAGCTAGGCTCCCGAAAATTCTGCATGAAATCTCATGCTGGTCTGATTCAATATTCTATAACAAGCAGCTTAACTTCAAGAAGCCACTACCTTTTGATTTATAAGTAGCAGGGTAGTACTTTCATTTAAAATCTCGGTTTTATCAGGTTGCAACTTCACTGCTAGTATTTGTATTATGTATGAAAGTTCAGTGACACTTTTGACAAAGCGTATTTTCAATTGCTTCAGTTCTCTTTTGTGAGAAATACAGTAATATTTGTCCTACTTTTGGATACTTCTCAGTAATATTCATTTAATAGTAAAAAATAATTACAAAATGTCTGGGGTAGAAAACTAAATTCTAGAGATGCTTACATGGGCTAGGAGTGTGTATTTCTAAAGTGATTTTTTTATTGATATTTTAGTTGCTAGTTTCAGGAACTGAATCACCATTGATTTTATTTGTAGTATTCCTGATGGTATCCATGTGGGTGCATTACTTAATATTTAACACGCACCATAAAAGACTGATCTCAGAAATGTGCACTATCAGTGGATGCAGTGAGAGGTATCTGGATTATCCTTGGAAGGTTTACCTAAGGTTTACCTGAGACCCTGGGATCACATTTCTGCTTTCATTTTATTAGGAGCTTGTGATGACAGAGATGAAGAGACAGCAGCTCTCTACTCCCTCACTCTGGCAGTACCTTCTTCTCAGGCACTTGCACTGTATCGGATGACTTTTTTCATGCGTGATGGATGCTGAAGCAGGCACAAAGGAGAGCATAGCCAGGAGTAGGAATAGAAATTGCATCCATTTTGACATCTGCATAGCTGCTGATTTGGAAACTTAGGCTCTTCAGAATAGCTACCCAATGAGAATCATCTTCCAGATATCCACTTCTTCCATCGTTGACTGTTAAGGGCACATGGGCTAGGCTTCCCTGAATAGCTCTCTTGGTAAGTTTTTTCTAGAGAGACAAAGTGTTAAATGATTGTGAAGACTGAATTGTCTTAATTATGCCTCTGTGTGGTCATTCCAGATCTAAAAAAGCGATTGAGAGTCTTGTGCAGTTCTTTTCCAGACTGTCATTTTTAAGAGAAGAGATTTTTAGTCTCCATCAGCATATACCTCACTGTGTAAAAGCTTCTCATGGGCAAAAAATATTTGGTATCCATCTTAGGCCTCTAATTTTTTTCTGTGTGCGTTTCCTCTTTTTTTCATATACACTATTAGAGACAATAACAACTGAAAAACTGTAAAAACTGAAAAACAAGCCAAAACCCAGTTAAAAAGTAACTATTAGACCCCCCCCTTAAAAATACATGAAGTGTATCTCTGTCCAGAAAATGGGTGTCCAGCTTTCATAAGGATTTACTTACTAAGATACCAAGATCTCTTTCGATACATCAGTCACTTTATAAATACAGGTTTCTCATTGCATTCTTATTATAGGGGGAAGTGGTGGAAAGAATCACACAACAGAAATGTGTGTTGACTGTATACATAGATCTGATTGCTTTATATACACAGTACTTGGCTGTGAAATATTACTTGAAGTAGTTTTCATACTTAGGTGGGCATATGGCTGAAGTTTGTTGTAATCAGGAGATACATGAGAAAGGTAAAATAACCTGACTTTTACAGTGCAGTGAGAGTGGCCATCAAAAGGAGTACCTCAAGAGATTACCAGGGGCCCACTTCTTGAGCTTGTCTGGGTCCCCCTGGATGGCATCCCATCCTTCAGGAGTGTCAACTTCACCGCTCAGCTCAGTGTCTTCTGCAAATTTGCTGAATGTGCATTTCATCACTTCGTCTATGCCATTAATGAAGGCATTGAACAGCAGTGGTCCCAGTACTGAGCTCTGAAAGTTACCACTGGTCACTGATGTCAATCAGGACTTTAAACCATTGATTATGTTCCTCTGGATGTGACTGTCCAACTACTTTCATCTATTTAACAGTTCTCTTATCAAATCTGTCTCTCTCCAGTTTAGAGAGAAGGATGTTTTTGGGGGTCTGCGCCAAAGGCCTTAGAGAATTTCAGATAAATGATGTCTGTAGCTCTTCCCTTGTACC
This sequence comes from Tychaedon coryphoeus, assembly GCA_013398595.1. Classification (NCBI taxonomy): domain Eukaryota; kingdom Metazoa; phylum Chordata; class Aves; order Passeriformes; family Muscicapidae; genus Tychaedon; species Tychaedon coryphoeus. Next base: position 186,479 of record WBND01000892.1, read on the forward strand.
CTAATGTAGTCGCTCCATCATAGAAGCCCACTGGTTTGGTCAAACAGGATTTTCTCTTGCTGAGGTTGCGCTGGCTCTCTCCAGTCTCCTCCCTGTCCTCCATGTGCCTTAATACAGCTCCTGGGAGGATCTGTTCCGTGATCTTCCCAGGCAGAGAAGTGAGGCTGACTGATTGGGAGTTCCTAGGGCTCTCCTTTCTAGCCTTTTTAATGATGAGCACAGAGATTCCCCTGTTCCAGTCACCTGGGAGTTCCTCTGACTGCTGTAAATTTTCAGATATCATGGAGAGTGGATATAGTGACTGCAGACCAGCTCTCAGCTTGATCTTTAAACTTTGGTTTTACTTCTAGACCATCTCATTTGTCTTCAATCCCTCTTTCTTTTGTTCCTTTGTTTGCCTTGATCATTCTTACTTTTTCTCATTTAATGATACTTTCTCTGTGGATCTTAGCAAAAATTTGGGTGTTGATTTTTTAGGTGACAGGACTTCTGGTGTGTTTCCACAGCACTGTGTATGGAGCAGCGTTGCTTCTTGTGGGACTTCCCACGTTGCTAAAATGCCCGTATTAAATAGCAATTAAGAATTGCTGTTTGCTGTCCCTGAGGTATGTGGGTCTTTCTGTAGAAGGGTGCTGGAAGAACACAGTTCAGAAGAATTTGTGACATTTTGAAAAAGATCTGTATATTTATGTGCTCTTTCTCATAGCTATGAGATGATCATTGCTTCTGGTTATCCTTTTGTCCATAGTAACTGAACACCCTTATCTTACTGGTGTTTGTCAGTGATTGCAGCCTGTCCTGTGTGCTGGATTGCTTTCTAATTCTCAGGCAAACCTGCCTCAACTTTGCAGGAGGTCTGTGTTGGATTATGGGGGCACTTCGTGTGCCATCTTTTTGCCTCCTTTTCTGGCCTGGGAAAATATATTTGCACCTCCTAT
>WBND01000892.1:194577-209577 GCA_013398595.1 Tychaedon coryphoeus
TTCTGAGGTTTGTTTTGTTTTATTTTAATACATTGTACTGAGACTATTCGTGTTCTCCTACCTTTGTATATTATTAGAAATCTCACATGCAAGGTGTACCTTGAATTGTTCAAAAATTAAACTTCCTAAAAAGATAAAAAGTCTGCAGCAGAATATCTTCTTTTTTCCTGTATCAGTCTTTTTCATACTAATATGCCATAATTCCATTTGAATAATAAACTGACATTCATGACAAACAGGATGGGAGTTCAGAGATTCGTGTTTCGCAATAGCAGCAATAGAATGGAGAGACATGGCAATCTGTCCTTTCCACTCTTCACTGTGTGTTGTCTCTGCAGCTGATATGCCCCTGGTCCAGCTTTGGCTTTGCAGCTGATAAGAATCTTTGAACAGTGTATTATTTTAAGATTGTACTTTGCTATTTGGGTCATATTACCTTGGTAAAATGTGGTGAGTTTTGTAAAAAAGTAATCCCATATTCTGTGGCCAGTTGGAAAGAATTCCCTTAGGTTTGTAAATCTTGGTATTTTTTATTTATATGTGGCTTTTGTATTCTTTTTGACATAGTTACTACTACATTTAAGGTTTATATAATATAGTTGATAAGAATTTCTGACAAGGGCTTACTTATAATAGCATCTTTGCTTTATTAAAGAGATGTATCTTTTTTACATGAAAATACATATTTTCAAAGAGATAAAGCTGATGGGATTTCTGACTAGACAAGCAGTAAGTATAATAGTTTTTATCTTATGTCAGTTCTTAACTGTGCATTAAGGTTTATCTCAGACTGTGATAATAATGAAGTTACATGGATTTTCCTCTAAGTTTATTAGTGAGATTTGAAATGTGTCTATTTTTGAGAAGATATAGGCCTGTAAAGCTCAGATCCGTAGCTGAGGTACAAAAGGTAAGAGACAAATATGCTTGGATCAATATATCAAGCCCCTAATTTCTATGTCTCGGTATTCAGATGTATCTGTATGCATATTAGAATTTATATTCCATTATTGAGCTTACACTCAACAACATCTAAATTGCAGGAATCATACAGAGCCGGACATACTTTCAAAAGAGGTGGTGTTCCTTTCTTTTTCTAAGGTAATTTCACTACCAAATTCTCCTCCTTTAGTCTTTGCCGCTGGGTTTTTTGTTTCATCAAGGAGAAACTTGAAGTAAGAGGAAACAGTAGCAAAGATGGTTGTAGAAGTGGCAAGGGTTGTACATGTGACTCAGTGACATCCCCAGGGAAGTGGATGCCATGATCAGGCTTTGAGGACCAGGGATTACAAAGGCTTGTTTCTTAAATAAATTAAAGGGTACTAACAGACACTTGATCAAAAAGTAAGAACTCTGCTGAAGAAGGGAATGTTATCATCTGTCCTAGTAAATTGCTTCAGAAAAGCCAAGTACAAAAAAGTCACCAGCTTTCTTCCTTCTCAGCTACACACGCATGCTTTTTATGGTGAAAAGGAACAGTCTTTAAAGGCACCTTACCCTGTTTGATGTAGTATAATGTTTCTTACCCATTGTTACACTGTGTAAATCCACTTTTTGCTCCTAATCCTCCCCTTTCCAACATTCCTCTTGGACAATTCTCATGAGAGTCTTTAACAAGATCTTGTTGTTTTGTTTAGATTCTTCAGACAAGCTGCCTTCGTAATTCAGGGGAAGATAATTTCCAAAGAATAAACATGCAAGTCTTCATTGTATTCTAGGCATGAATTCAACAGTCTTCTAAGCATTTTTGCCTCCACCATCCTGTATACTCAGCTGTTCCTTTGCTTTGGATTTAACATCTGGATATTTCTAACCCACATCAAGTGTCTGAGAAATTGCAGTAGAGTCCTGCTTCTACAGGTTACCACCTTTCAGTACAGTCACATCCATGGGGATATTCACAAAATTGAGGATGCCAATGGTAGTATGTATAACAAAGGGCATAGTTGTCAGTCTGTGTGGACTGTCCACTCCTTGTCCTCTCATTTGGAATTCCTTATAAGCAAAGAAATATTTTCTAACACCACATCAGATGGGAGTGCTCATAGGAACTTTGATCAACTCCTGTCATTCAAAAGACAGGCTTTGCTACCTTCAATTATTGACAAGGGCTTGAGCCCAATGTTAGTGGTGTACATGTGTCTACAGTTGCTAGGTAAGCATTGTGCATGTATGTGACATCATTTGCCAAACTTTCTCTGTGGATTGATAGCTGATGTCTTCTGTATTCTTCATCCAGCCATCCCATCAGTGATAGATCTTGTGAGTTTCTGGAGGTTCTTGGGAATAGTAGCTAAACACAGAAAGCATAAAGCATTTTCCCTTCTTGATGCATGGTAGCCTAAGTTGATCTCTAGGATGAGATCAGAGTTCTGTCTGAATCATTTGATTAACTTACTGGTATTCTTTCCAAAGCCTCTTTTATTGTTGACCTCTTGCACTGTTACCTAGGAAAGAGACAACTGTTCATATCCTTCCTAGCTCTCGAGAGTCTAGTTTGATTATTGAAGGCTAAGTTGCCTAATGAGAGAGTCTTTAAGTGAATCATGCAGTGGGTTATGCATTGTCTCAATCTATTACGAGTTTGAAAGTGAATCTTTCCATCAAAACATTAAGGTATACTCCAATATGTGCATTGTCTCTGACTTTCTTCAGGAACGTGCCAAAATGGGAAGTTTGTGAAGCATGAAGAAAATCTAGCCTAAAGACTTCTATGAAATGTGCCTGTGGTAGGAGGGCTGCTTCTGATGCCAAGTTTAGGCTAGCAAGTAATTGTTTGAACGGTACAGGTGTTGCTCGGAGGCAGTTGCCAGTTACGGTGGAATTTGTACTAATCTGTTCATGAAGTAGAAAAGTTACATGCTGCAACTGTGGTTCTTCAAGACATTAAAAGGACAGCAGTCCACAAAACAGCCCTTCTCCTGCCCCTCTCCAAAACGAGTGTTGAACTGTACAAGGCATCAAGAGAGGGGTCTTTCCTTTCCTAGCATGACGAGGTGGAGATAGATGTCTCCTTTGTAAAGGTACTTGTGGCATGTGCAGACATACAGCAGAATTCATCCTGGCTGAGGTGCCTTGGCAAGCGTTGTGAAACAGCTTCATGGTTCTCGTGAGAAACTGTCCTTCCCTCTTCCCCTTTCCCCGGACCCATCCGGCCCTCCTCCCATTCCCCTCCTTCCTCCAAAACTTATTTCCTTGCTTGTTTTTAACAAACCACTTTCTTGAGCCTATCTGCCCACATAATATTCACTGTCTTGAAACTGGTGCTTTTTGTTAGTCTGCACAGAACTTAGTTAACCCTTATGAAGCATTTGTAAGAGTTCAGGAAGTTAAATATGTTCCTTCATTAATTTCTGGTTTACTAATGTGAAACAGAAACAATAAAAAAAATTAGTATTCAGTACAATACTATTGTGTTAGATATGTAACTAGAACTTTATGTATTACCCAATTTTCTTTTTCTTCTTGCAGCATTGTAAATTCTAAGATTTTTTTGTGTTGTCATTTGCTTGGTCTTTAGAAGAGGAGGATGAGAGACCCCATTATCTGGCCCAAAGGGTTTCCAGTCTTCAAAAAAATTAAACATAAATATTATGTGTTTTCCTTTCATAGCTATAGATATTGAGAAACAGCAGCCTTGCAACCTGATGGAAATACAGATGCTAATTCAGTAGCACAGCTGGTTTACACTTTAGGAGTTTGTTTTTAATAGTTTTGTGCATAAGCCATTTGACCATGCTTATTTTCCTGTATCTTTTTGTAGGCAATATTTTAGCCAGCCTATGTGTAAACTGCTTACCAGTAGCTCATGCATCTTAATGCTGTTCCTGAAGCAGTTGATTATATTAACTGTGCTAAGAACATCTGTAACAGAAACAACCCGCTGTTTTTTGAACCATTCAGTCTAAATTGTTACTGCTCTGACTGTGGGTAAAAATGAATGGAATATAATGTAATACAATATTGAAATATGTTCTGATATTTTATTGTACTTTAAAAAAAATATTAAATACTGATTTTGCTTATTTTAATTGCAGCAGTTACATTTTAGATTCAAATTTCTTCCATTGTTTGGATGTTTTGCTGAATTGTTGCAAAAATGCTGTCCAAGTAGCTGAATTCCTTCTTCATTTCTTTCAGCTGATGGAATTGTGCAGTTGCTGTATAACTTAAGTACAGCAGTATGCCTCTCTGCCAAACTGAAATGCTATGAAAAATTTAGTTATATATCACACTTACTGTTCTTTTAAGTGGCATTATTGGCCTCACTAATAGTGTGACTAACCTCATAATCTTCTGTCTCTTTCCCCCAGGGAACATGGCTCTGTTCTTCCCCATTTAATTTGGTGCCAGACCGTGTAGTCTTTCTTTTAAGTTCTTCTTTATCACAGTGTTGTAGTATGGGGGAATCTCTCTAGATCATTTCAATCTCTCTTCATATGTAAAGATAATGGTAACGTCCACAATGGGAAACAGTAACTGTAAGAAAGCACACAGCTTGGTGTTTCCTTTTTTTTTTCCCATCCCAACTTCAACCATAGTCTTTCCTCTGAAAGAATGAAAACCATGGAGCTTATCAAAATAACTTACCTCCCTGGCTATTGATTGTCTCCTTTAATAGTCTGTTAGAATTAGATGGAGAAAATACATTTTAGATCTTTTGGTCTGCCTCCCTGCTAGTCGAGCATTGTTCCCTTCATTATGCCACCAAGTGTTTCTTCTAGTTTGTTGAGAAATCATTCCACAATTTCACCGTCAGAAAGATTTTCCTGATATGCAGCATACATTTTCCCTTTTTTTCATTCAATCTGACTATTTGTAGTCCTATTTTCTTTTATTTTCCAGTTATTTCCCAATATTTCTCTTTCTTGACAAGTACTTAGATTTTACAAGCTTCCCTGCATGGCTACTTTCTTACTAGTACCATAGCTGAGGGTAAATTATGCTAGCATTCAGCATTTAATTTTTTTTATGTGTAGGTTTTTTTCTAACCCTCTGTTATTTCAGTATCTTATTGAAATGATGTTTAAAATGATAGGGAATATTGTAGACCTGAGTATAAGAAAGGGCTATAACCTGTGATTTCCCAAACATTTCTTATTTCTCACTTCTGCCATTGTTATTCTGCAAATACGTGCTATTATTAAGCAAACTTAGTATGAGTTTAGCAAGTGGTATAATCTCAAGATCACTTATTGCCTTTTGTTTCTCTTATTAAATGTATGGTCTTTGAACTATTTTCCCTGTTTTATTCAGTGTCATTTTTATGATGATAATGCAATTTTTTTTTTACATTTTTCTTCATAGAGATCTGAATCTGGAAGCCCACTAGCTTCTGTTGTACTATTTGTCTGTTCTCTTCAGTATTTACATCTGTGGCTAATTCAGAATTCTACATCTTTGATTCTCTTAATATGATCATAAAGCTCTTTCAGTTTGTAACAATGGTAACTTATGACTTTGTCTAAAAATTTATTTTTTATGCTAAGGTGTTGTAAAATGTCTCTGTTGAAATACAGCTGAGGGATTTTATCACCAGATTTCTTGTATTTATTTGTTTGTTCGTTATTTTTCATAAATCTGCTCAACATTTTATTTGTGATTCTAATATCTCGTGTACTTTGCCCTGTGTGGAAGCTTCAGGTCATATTGAGAATGGTTCACCGTAGATTTGTGAGTAGTGTGGTTCCTTGGTGGTGCTGAGATACCTGAATTGAGTCAGAAATGGCACATTTCTAAGTAAGTTCTTCCGGCCTTCATTTCCTTGAAGCTCAGTCTCCGTCACAGAACACAAGTTCCCAAGCAAGTGGTGTCCATCCTTCACGGAAGGTTATCTTCCAGTGAATACTTGTCAGCAGTTAAAGATCTCCCAATGAGGAATACCCATGTTAAAGGACTTTTCTGAGTGTGTCTATGGTCAGACTGTAAGCTTACTTGAATGTAGAGTGCTCTTTGATATTTCTATACATAATTAATCAGAAATTCAAAGCAAGCAATAATACACATTTTCAAGACTGTTTATTGTTATTTATCTCTTTTTGCTGCTCACCTCAGTTCAGAATAGAGGAAGGAAAAATGAAAATCTTTTTTAACAAGATATAAGGGAGTTTAAGTATCATCAGCAAAAGTGTTTTTCTTCATGATTTAGTTTTGTAATATAGGTTGGTTTGTAAATTAATTCAGACAGGAATTATTTTGGTTTTTTACCTTAAAATATACCTCCGACTTTATTTATCAGTACTGTTAGTTAGAAATATTGTCTTAAATGATGAAACATTGACATGATTGCAATTTCATGGCGTACCAGAAAAGCATAATTATTCAGGTCTGTTCTGTCTGTTGATTGCGTAGCAGCAGGATAGGATTTCTGTAAAAAGTGTGAGTTGAGTTGATTTTTTGAATTAAAGTCTCAGGGTGCTACATTTAGCTGACCACTGTCTTTTTAAGGTTGAAAGCAGCATGCAATGATCTATCAGCATTCTGCTGCAATGCCATTGTGCATAATTACTATTGCTTTTACTGTTGGTCTACTGACTGCCCTCAGTGCCAAAGTATGCATATCACAGCTACCTTTTGCAAGATTCTGTACACTTATTCCCAAAATTACTTTATGTTTAGTAAAATATTGCTTCTTTTTTTAGAGGCTCTTACCTCTGGTACAGAGGTAAACATAAAATTTTACCAGAGGCACTGTTGATTCAGAGGTTCTTTGTTTGTGGATGCTGATCTTTGTGTGTTGGGTCTGGTTTTGAAATGTGTAGTGTGTTCACAGATCCTTTTAAAATCATTTGGAATTGTTTTCTTCATAGTTTGAAAGAGAATCAAATCTAGACCATCTTAAGCTGTGTGTTTCTTGAAAAATAACAAAAATCAGTTACAAATCAGTATGTGAAGGTCAGAAATGTGCAGGATTTTTTCTCCTCCAGATCTTAAAAGCATTTTCTGCAGTTGTCTTTTTAAATTAACTTAGCATTCTCTGTCTGTTATTCTTACCTCCATCCTTTATGGTTACTTAATATTGCATTGCCACATTGTCCAGCTTGGGGTGTTTTTTACTTTCATATTTGTCTCCCTTCTTCACTGCAGAGCACTGAGCATCCAAGGGCAAACAGCATCCATGACCTTGAAAATAAGGTGGAGCAGTCATCTTCAGCATTTTCCTTTATTCCAATGGTTCTCATCAGTTTGTGGCAATCTGTTCAGGGCATTAGTTCTTTGGGATCTGAATTATATCTAGAGAAGCAGAGCTGATAATTGATTAATTGATGTTATGTTAGTTCAGCAGAAAATCTCCTGGTTGTCCTTACTATGCTTTCACTGTCATCTCAGTCCTCTGATGCACTCAAAGAATAGGCGAAGTGGCTTTCTTTCATATGAAATCTAGCCAGAGAAGGCTCACTTCACTTGAATTTGTGTAGTGTGGTGGATATAGTACCCTCAGCATTGTCAGCTTTGTTCTGCAGGGCCGTGGCATTGGGCTGCACTGGCTGCTAATGCCAGCCAGAACTGTCTTCACGTGGCCAGGTGTGCAGTGGGTCAGTGTTGGTTGTGGTTTGTTAGCTTTGTTGACTTCACTGAATTGCACTTGACAAGAGGAGGACAGAGCTGTGCAAAAATAAATACAGATATCTGTTAATCCCAGAGCAGGCTGTGGAAGAACGTTATCTTTAATAAGAAGTTATTTTTACTAGTAAAAGAAGTCAGTGATGTAAAGTAGAAAAAATAGAGAATTTCTCATATTATTAGTGGTGCGAAATACAAGATTGCCAGGCAGGAAATTGTTAAAACTTGTATAGCAAATCTGGTAATGCTACTGCTCCTTCTAAGCTTGAAGTTCGTATTCAGAAGAACTGCAATTACAGTGTCTTTATGAAGGATTAAAAAAATGATAAATTTCAAATGTAGTTACCAGTCTGTTACTTGTTTCATAATAAAGTTTATATTTCTTGATACAATTAAAATTGCGTTGTAGATGAATATTGTATTAAACTTGTGCATAAACTGAAGAAGACCATATTCTGCTTTTAATATCTTCTCCCAGTCTCATTTTTCCTTTTCAATTTACTTCTTTTATTGTAAACTAGCAGCATAGAGCCACATAATAAATGTGTTGTTGTAAGTATTGAAACTCTTCATTGATGACATAGATGCATGAATGTTTCACAGGGCAGAAAATGCAGAAGATTTTCGCAAGGGATGCAGAGAAATTGTTTAGATTTTCATAGCAGCTATTGGAGTGGGAGCACAGTATTTAGATACCTTTTCACTATTAGGAGTTTTGTCGGTTATCAGTTCTGGGAGAACAGCTCAGCTTTTCCACATGGCCAGATAATGTTGTGCTTGCTGTGCCCATGACAATGTTGCCATAAGATTTCACTTACTGTTACAGAATTGTGAACCAGATTGTAATGAAACACTATTTTGAAACCGTGACCTTGAAGCCATGTGGAGGAACCAGACATTCAGGTCTTCTGTATGCTTAAGAAAATACTGAGGCCAAAGCAGTCAGCTCTTTGATGAATTACAGTTTGGCTTCTGTTTTTCTAGCTGGTATTTCAAAAGTACAATTTCAGGGCAAACTTGTGTCAGACACTTGTATAAGACTGCATCAGACTAGCCTGTGTTTTCCTGTGCTTGCAGGCAAGAACAGCTACAGGAGTGGAGGGAAAAGCCTCGCCTGAGATACCCCACTCTTGGATGTAATACTTAACAGAGGTCTGAGGTTCCCTTTTCCTGCATGAACAGGGTACAACTAGTTTGTGTTTTATGAAGCAGTCTCCCTGTGTGTCTTACTTTTGAAGTAAAGAGACCCAGATCACATTCTCTGAGGGCAGATGGCATGCTATGACCCTTATGCATGCAGGTAAACTTTTTCCTCCCTCTCCTGTTCTCCAAAACAGAGGGAGGCTGCCTGGTGTGCACTGCCTACTGAGGACAGTCTGAGATTCTGCTGTAATTCTGTTTGGCAAGGGTGGATTGACAGTGAGGTAGGGGGTGTGGCAATATGCCAGAGCTTGAGCTGGTGTCCATGCACAGCTTAGTTGATTGCAGCCTATGGGGCTGTGCCACAGCTAGAGTAATTGTTTCCTGCAGGCAGAAAAGGAGTATGCCACATTTACACCTATTTTCGAGCCAATACCTAACTTAGCAGTAGTAATGTACCATGCCAAAGTCTGTATATATAAAATTGCCTCTTCCAATTTTAACAGTAAAATAGGCGATTGTAACTATGCTGCAGGAGGGTAAGAGTGGAACAAGTTTGTGAAATGCCAGGCAAAAATAAGGGGCAAATAAAGGATTTCGTATCTCGTAACTTTGTAATTTATATTGCTAATGGTAAAAAGGGACAATTTCAAAAGGAGTATTGAGAATGTGTAATATGCAGGCATTTTTTCCAGCTAGAACAATATTTCTTCAAGCATTTTGGAAGATGCAATGACTGATGCTGAAGCTAATGCATGAATGTGCAATGCAGGATTTTTTAGGTGTAATTTGGGGAAACGGACAGGTAAGTAAGATAGCTGTGAAGTTAATGAAACTGCACACGTAAGTGGCTAATGCAGTTTTCTGTATTTATTTAAAGGGAGACTGTCAGCTTGGACTACAGGCAATTTGCAAAAAACATGTAGGTATTTATAGAAAGCATTACCCTGTGCTCACTGGTTTTAGGGGCCCTCTCGTTTATTTTCTAATGAATGTGATTTTTTCCCCATCTCTTCAAAATCTCAGTGAATTTGATCATGCAAGTATTCAAATGCTGCGTTATTTTTCTGCACATAGTTTTATGCATGAAGTTGTGCATTTGCGTACATACCTGTTACATTGGAGCCTGAATATTTACAAAGAGAGTCAGAGAAATGAATTATGCATAGCATAGAGAGATGTCAAACCACAGAAAAAACCTATTAGAGAGGAGAGGCAGGAAAGGGAGGAATATTTTTTCTCCAGTCTCTTGCAGTTTTAGTAAAGCTGGATGTCATATACAACATGATGAAAAAGTGGTAGAAATATTAGCTCCAGTTTAAGCATTTGTAATTGTTTCAGTGGTTAGATGCTGTCCTTTGATGGAACTTTCCTGGCATGCACAGAATTGCTTCAAATATGTTCTCTGAATAGTAGTACAGAAAACATACTGTGTTTTCTACTAGTTTGAGAATCCCAGAATCAGCTAGATTGGAAAAGACATTTAAGATCATCAAGTCCAACACCTAATACCACCCTGCCAACCAGATCATGGCACTGAGTGCCACATCCAGTCTTTTCTTAAACACCTCCAAGGATGGTGACTCCACCACCTTCCTGGGCAGCCCAGTGTCCAATGTCCCATCACTCCTTCTGTAAGGAACTTCTTCCTAAAGTCCAGCCTAACCCTTCCACCTCCTGGTGCAGCCTGTGTCCTCTTGTCCTGTCAGCGGTTGCCTGAGAAGAGACTGACCCCCTACCTTGCTACACCCTCATTGTTGTAGAGAGGCTAAACACCCCCAGCTCCCTCAGCTGCTCCTCGTAGGATTTGTGCTCCAGATCCTTCACCAGCTCTGTTGCCCTTCCCTGGACACCCTCCAGCACCTCAGTATCTCCCTAAACTGAGGGGCCCAGAAATGGGCACAGCACTCATGGTGTGGCCTCAGCAGTGCTGAGATCAGGGGAGCAATGAGCTCCCTGCTCCTGCTGGCCACACCATTCCTGACACAGGCCAGGATGCCATTGTCGTCTTTGGCCATTGGGCACCCTTCTGGCTCTTGCTCAGTCTGGCACTGTCCCTTTCTGCCTGGGCACTGTCCAGCTGCTCTGTCCCCAACCCGTAATGCTGCAGGGGATTGTGGTGGCCGAAGTGCAGGACCTCACACTGGGACTTGTTGAACCTCCTGCCATTGGGTTTGCCCATCTATCCAGCCTGTACAGGTCCCTCTCAGAGCCCTCCTACCATCCTGCAGATCAGCACTCGCCCTCAGCTTGCATTACAGGCTGTTGTAATTTACTGTTACAGTATAGTGCCCCATGGGGGCTGATGTTATGCTTGCTGCCACGATACTATTTCCTATTTTTTATTTCTATATTCTTTGGTATTTACTCTGCAAAATGTATCTTTAATAGTGTTTGTGGGTAGGATTTTCTAGAAATATTTGACTGGCAAAAGTAGCTAGTAAGAAGAAAACCCATTATTATTGTTGTTGTTATTATTATAGTTACTCCTCTGTTTCCTTTTCAATTTGATCCTCGATATTCAGAAATCTGTGCAACCAAGACTGTACGTTGTCAGGTCTTGTGACAAGCAGCTTCTTTCAAGGTAGGACTGTTAAATGATCCCGTAATTGATATTTTCATCCTACCTCCAGTGAAAAAAGTCTTAATCAACAGAAGATACATTAGAGGAATTCTTTGCTTTGTATCTTTGAAATCTGCTCAGAGGAAAGCTTTTTCTTTGCAGTTTTACTTTTCTTCCCCATACATTACGTAAAGCAAAGTTTAATCATGACAGTATAGACTATTAAGGTGCATGATTCTGAATACGTAGACAATGTGGTTTTCCACATTTGCAGAATTTCACAATTTTCATGGAGACTGTGTAAAACGCGTCATGGAGGATTTGACATTAGGTCAATGCTCAGTCAAATTGAGACTAGTTTTTCCAGAAACTGGGCAGTATATGTCTTCAGAGAGACTGGAATAAAATACAGACTTCAGACCTTTGCAGTATAATATTCCTTATAACCTATCTAAACTTTATTAGCTGTTTCTAAGGTTCTCGTTTAGTTCTCTTTGCTAATGGTGTAATTTTGAAAGTAAGGTATGGACTGTAAAGGGAAAGTACATTTTTAAATTCTGTTCATATTCTACTCTGAGCAGTACCATCAGTGCTTAAGGCACATCACAGATCCTCCTTTTTTTACTGTAACATCAAAATTCATTTTAATTTTGTTAATCACCACTGGTATACCACTGGAAGTAAATCCTATGGTTAACCATCTCTATTATTTCTTGATCCCTGAGATAGTCAGTAATTTCTGGTGGCAGGAAATAAATTAACAAAAAACTTGAAATTTATGTGAGACTTTTAGCTCTAAATAAGGAAAACGCATTTTCAGTTGCAGAAATTGCTTGTTTCTAAGAGCTCCACTATTGCCATTGATACATTCAAGATCTTCTATTAGAATGCTCAGATCTTTTAAACTGATTGAAATAGCTCATCTGTCATTGGATACTTTGTGCTTTGATTTAAATAGTGTTGGCAACTCCTGTATTTATTGATGATGCATACCCTTCTCTGAACCTCTTGCCCTTATAAAAATCATAAATAAAAATCCACCAGCATATCAGTTTTGGGTCTTCATAGGGCTTTTTTTCTAATTTTGCATACAGAAATTAATGTTTTGTTGTAAAAAAGGTTCTAGTCTAGGACAGCTAGAATTCGCTAGGGCACAACATGTTCTTCCTTCCATAAACTAGTAACTCTCAGTGTGCATAATGATCCTTCCCAAACAAACAGCTGCACCTGAACTCCCTGGAAGGTGTTTGCAGATGTGTGTATGTCAGTACTGCTGATTTCTTTCAATCTTTCCTGTAACTGAAATACTGTTTTGAGGTATCGGGAGACTTGCTTCTGTTAACCAGAAACAACAGAGGGTGCTCTTTCATACTACATACTAAGATGCATATTTCCGTAGAACTTATATCCTTGCTTTCTCTTAGCTCATTATTTCCATGCTGTTTGCTTAATTATGTCAATATCAAAAGTTTTAAGTCAAATGTGGCTGCATTTATGCTTGTGAGTTTTCTGCCCATACTTCCCAAGGGCACAGAATGATTAGTTACCCTTCTTTTGTTTCCTATACCGAGCATCAGAATTTCTATAATAGAACAGAGTATGCAAGTCTTAATCTTTCACAGTACCACTGGATCATTTTTATACCATAAACATTTTATCCAGTCTGCCTATTGGCAGGTGGATTTTGGATTTATTGACAGCAAAATCCAATTATACCTTCCTACTTGTCTTGTTGTTCATATTCTTCAAGTAGTTACTTAAAGAATAGGGTTGGGAGATATGGATTGTGTTCACACCTCTGTCTTACAGTTCTTGTAAAGGTAATTCTCTAAAGCTTCGTCTTTTCCATCTGTAGAATAGGAGGAATGATAATTGTGTGCCAGCTGTCTTCTGGTGGGCAGAACATTCAAAAGTTTCTCTGTTCCTATCATACTCGCAGCTCTACTTAAACGTGCTGCTTGCAAAGGTCTGTGAAGAATTTTCCATGCTGACTGCTCATCATTCCCGAGAGCCAGCACTGAGGATGTGGAAACCGTCCTTAGCACTATCCGTGATTCTCAGGATAGTGCCCACTTGGAAAGGAGTGAGAAGCAGCAACTGCTGGTTATGCCATATTGGACTAGCAGAAAACGTGGGACGGTGCAGGCTGTGATAAGGAGGAGAGCAGCAAGGAAAAGGAGATCTGGGAGAGCTGTTGGGATGGGCAAGGTTTCATCTATGTGCAAAATAATTTGCCTTATCCTCTGAGAAGCTGCAATAACCAGTTACCTTGCCATAGTCATAGTTACTAATGTAAAGACCTGCCTTTCAGTACTGCTGGTAATGGGACACAAAATGGTGTGAAATTTTTCTTTTAATTTACTATTTTATTGCATAACGCTAGCTAGGGCTTAGTTTTCCTATTGCAGCAAAGGCATTCGGGGATCTCAACCTTTCTTATTTCTTCCATTACTAGACATCACTGCTAGTTCTTTTGTGAGTTTTGTAGGTAATGCATATAAATGCCCATTCCCAACTTGGAGTGAACTGCTTTGATGTTCACTAGTACTCCAGACTCTTAAAAATGTCCATTTATCAAAGAATGTTCTCTTTCTCAGTGACATTTCTAAAGTAGTATGAAATCCAAGGAGTGCAAAAGGCATTAAAAGGCTTTTGGAGTTGAAAAGTGGCATGTGGTCAGATATGGGGAGTTCATACTTTTATGAAATTAATGTTTTACAAAACTGAAAATGTGAAAGTTTACTTTGCCTCGGAGTGGTATTAATTTTAACTCCTGCTGTTTAATAAAGGAAAATGAATGCACACTAGAGTGGTTGCAGGAACTATCAAATACAGTATCTCCAAAATCTAGCTCATTTTCTTAGATACATTTCTTGAAATAATATGAGAAAATTTACTTTAAAAAATTGGATTTTAAATACATTAAGGAAAAATGTTCCAAATGTATTTTGTCTTTCCAAATCTTTCTTAATCTTCTTAATCTTAAAATCTTTTTTAGTATAGGTACAATTAAACAGACAATGTATTTTGTTTGCACCTTTGTCCAAGGAGTCTGTTTCATAGTTCTCTTTTGTCCAGTTGTTATATTTTTTGTTTGGCTTCTTAGAAAAAAAGAAAAGAAAGGAAAAAATGTATCATGCAGTCCAGTATTTGCATGCAAAATTGCATCTTCAGAAGTGCTGATCGGTGTCTATTTAAAATGTGACCTGTCTATGCAGACCTAATAGCAAGAGCAAGTGAAATGTACTTACAGCAAAAATAACCCACTGACTTTTTAGAAGGAACATTTTTTTGCTCCCTGTATGGAAAAATATTGTTTCTTAGAATACTTATGTATGTACTTAGCTTTTTAGTGTCAAACTTATTTTGAAGTAGTATAAAACCCAGGAGAGACATTCCTAGCTGTAAATCTGTTTCATAGAAATATTAGATAAATTTAGCCTGCTATTGCTTGTAGGTTGCTTTTTTTTTTTCTTTAAATGTTGCATATAAGACAAATAATGCAGCCTGACATACATTCTAGGTCAGTCTGCAGTTTTGTTGTGTTTGGTAACTTAGGTGCTAAAGTTTTGATTCATACACCTGTAAAATGAGTGTAGCAGCGCATAAGTGACTTAAATGATAAACAGTGTAATTAAGCAGTGTTTCTAAATATTTTTATCTGATGCTGGTTATTGTAGAAATACACAAATATTTTAATCTGCAAGTGGAAAATAACATTGCTCTAAAATAAA
>WBND01000892.1:217077-226340 GCA_013398595.1 Tychaedon coryphoeus
AGTAGGGGAGAGGATGAACTCCTAGAGTATGGACTTCAGTTACAGAAGGGGTTCCTTTCACAGATTGTAGAGCAACCCCAAAGCTGTTTTCACTTAGTGAAGAAAAACAGAATCTGGTTTTGCAGCCTGGGCAGTTGTTGTGCACAGATTATTTGCAGCTCAGTATCCCGCCTGCATGGCTGGGGTGGATTCACTTCCATTTAGTCTCCTGTGATTTCTACAAATAGCCCAAATCTCACATCAGGGAGAGGGAGGGGTCTGATGTTTATTAGACAATTTTTGAAGCAGAAGTT
The DNA here is from genome assembly GCA_013398595.1 of Tychaedon coryphoeus. Lineage (NCBI taxonomy): Eukaryota > Metazoa > Chordata > Aves > Passeriformes > Muscicapidae > Tychaedon > Tychaedon coryphoeus. Next base: position 217,371 of record WBND01000892.1, read on the forward strand.
GAATGTGAACATAGTACTTTCTGTTAATTCACAGAATTAAATTAATGCTATAGCATAGTTTCTTGTTTCTCACGTGCCACGAGAAATAATTTTCTACTGGAAATCCTAGTGAAACTAATGCTTGTAAAGACATGGAACTTCCCTATAAAGAATACAGTAAACAACTGAGGATGTTAAAAATCCTTTTAATTCATGGATGTTTTTATTCAGTTTTGACCTTGCAAACAAACAGCATAAAACAGGGCTACAGATCTCACACATAGACATATTTAGGTTTCTAATTACAGAGAGATGTAAAACATAAATTCTTTCCAAAACTTTTCAACAGTAAACTCAAAATATAGGAACAGCTTTTCTGGTAGGTTTTTGTAGCCTTCAACATTGATTTGTTTAGTGTAGCTGCACTCACACTAAATTAACAAATAGTAAAATAAGACATAGTCATGGCATGTTTAATAATTTCCAGCATAAAGATTGTGAAATAGGATAAATACAGTTCTGCATGCAAATAGATTTGGATGTAATGTAGTGACAAATTGGAATGCAGTAGCAAAAACGAAATGAAGAGTTTATTGTTTCTATAGCTCCAATATCCATTAGAAGTTAGTTATACGGCAGGTGGCAGTTTGGATAACTGTAAAGTGAATGTTTTGAAATAAATAGCAGCTGGGTGACCTGGGATGTCAGGGATCTAGACAAGGGTGTGTGTTTGTCAATATATCCTACATGTTTTACAGACTCCTCAGGGACCAGGAGAAGATACAATTTCACCTTTTCTGTGCCAAAACATTTTAATTATATCTTCTTCCAAGTACAGCGGTTCAGTAACCAAGGAGCTGACATTGATGCATGTGTTGATAAAGCTGCAAACATTCAAAATGAGATTAACAAAGATTTTGAGGAAAGGGTGACAGCTAATTTTGTACAGTATTCTGCATCTAATTCAGGTCAGTGTAATGATGGAATATTTTATAACTGCTGCGTCATCTAGAAAGCCTTTATGATGCTTTTTGTATTTAAAGATTTGTGTATATGAAAGTACAGTTCTTTATACATCTTTCAGGCAGGTTATAACTTCTTTATTGAACATTTATTGGTTGTAGCTGTAAACACGAATAAACTTAAGCATTTAGAAGCAATTTTACATACCCACCTGCATTAATCACAGTAGTAAGTTCCTTTTGTCTAATTCGCCTTGAAAATATTAACTTTGGATGTGAAATGGAACCAAAACTATCATGCATATTTTGTGGCGTTACTTAATATTTGCAAAAAAATTGGATGGAAAGTAAGTGTATATAAATAATCAAACTGTAGTGTCTTTGTAGTATGTGCAATCTTTTGAGAACATTTCAGTGTATTTTTGCTCTGTTCTCCTCCTTGTTTGAAGGTAACTCACATTCTTCCACTGCTTTTTGTTTGTGAAGTTTTCTCCTCTTTTTTTATCCACTCAGTTCTCCATCTGCTTTCACTTTTGTTTGCTTGGGCCGTCTCTCATCCCAACTTGATAATGAGGAATGCAGTGTGACCCTGACCTCTATCAGCCCATGCATGACCTTCTGACTCACCCACATAACCTTTGACCTTCTCTTTGACAGCTTGATTAATTACCCTGTGTTATGATTTATGAGTAAGTGCTATGTAAAAATAATAGACAACAGGTGGTCCTCTAAAATCTTTTTGTGGTATGTTTTCTTTTCCTGCCTAACCTGATGAGCTGTTTTAAGTTTGGAACTTAGCAGGACAAAAGTGTGTTTGGCAGAAGCATAGCATTTTTAGACACTTGGACACAGTGCTGGAATTCAGGCAGCTGAGGTATGTCAGGGATGGAGATATGGCAGTGTTAGCAGGGTACAGTTGCCAAAATGTACATTAGGTGGAAACAGAAAGCGGAATCAACTGACATTTCAGGCGTTTCAGTCACAGGTCACGTCTTGAGAAAATTGCTCAAATAATGGAGGGGGCATTTTTCAAGCTGAGCTGCACCTCCAACAGCTATGTTTACTTTAACACTTCACTAGTGACTTCTGATTGGTTGTCATGACCTCATCCTACTGTTGCACCTAGAGTGTCGCAATAGTGACATAGATGTACCCCTCTCGCAGTAAAGATGGAAAATGAACAGAGCATACTTCTTTCAGAAAGATGAATGGACATCACTGTGTCTGTTTTAACCACTGGCAGGCTTAAGAGCAGATTGCTTTGAATTGTGTTTCCCCAAGGAGTTAATTCTGGTTTTGCTGCCAACCATCCAGATAGAAAACTGAACTTGAAAATTTAGGTTGATCAAACATAGGAAAATTATCTCTTCAGATCCTCACTCGCAATCGAAAAAGATAGTTACATAGGTCAAAAGATATCTCTCCAGCTCTGACCTCTCTTGTGACATATGGTGTCCCACCCTGGAGGATTAAATGCAGATCTAACTGGTTTCAGCTCATTACTCATGTGCCAGGCAGGTGAGATTTCAAAACATTTGGAATTTACCTCAAATACTTTGAGGTTCTTGTTTTTTGTAAACTTATCCCCTTGAAGAGGCAGATAGTACTGCCCCATTTCTGGCTCACATATTACAATGGAAAAGGTCCCACTACATTGTTCTGTCTTACGTATTGTAACTGAGGTTCATGATTCTTTCCAGCTCTTGATTTAGTAAACGTGTTTTTCCTTTCATCATAACAATCCTCAACCTCCAGAAGCAGCAACCTGGTGAATGGTAGGAGTTAGTGTAGATTAAATTTTACTTACCTTGAAGCATTACCATATGAGAGGAAGAGAAGTTAATTGGTGCTTTAGTCTGAGAGAGAAACTGGAATTTTGTAGATTAGAGGCTGGGAGTTCCATTTGTCAGTGTCTGCCATAATTATAAGGTCTTATCACAAGTACACTGATGGCCGAAGATTGATGGGGATGGGGGGTTAATGTCCTTAAAGCTTAGGTTTTTACCATGAAGAAACTTTTTAGACAGTGTTTTCTCTTTCTGTGCATACCAGTAACACAGGAGAAGACTATTATATTGAAAACTACTATTATTATTTTGAAAACTACTATTATTACCTCATGGTTGTATACCAGCTAATACTACTGGGGGTGGCAAGATTTAGATACCCTCTTGGGTGATTGGTACTTAATTAAGCCATAGGTCACTGTGTATTAATAATGATGTAAGCTCATCATGGCTGAAATTGTTGTTTTTAGTGACATTGATTGGTTTAGTATAGCTGCACTAGCACCAAAACAACAAATAAGTAATACAAAGTAATAACACATTTAATACTTTCCGGCATCAAGACTCTATATGGTGAAAAAAGGTTAAAACAGTCCTGCATGCAAAGAGGTTTTTCTAAAAAGGGCTTTCATTTTAAAGGATATTTTAATGAATTGATTTTTGTCTGTGTTAACAGTTATGCCAAAGACTGTATCTAGTCTGTTATTAAATTTTGCTGAAGGCCTTTTTTAAGGTATTAGTGGTCTTGTGTCGTGGGGTTTGCACTGACTTGCATGCTTTTCAAATTCACTGCATTAGAGCTCCACCTTTTTTTTCATTTTCTGATTGCACTAAACTTTAATGGTGTAGCTGTGCCCACATAAATCACTTTTTTTTTAAATTAATTGAAGTTAAAAGCCATATTGTTTACACTGATGTTATTTAGAGCAGAGTATTTCTTTTCAGTAGAAAATGCTCAGATAAAGGCTGAATGAGAGAGGTTGTAATTTGGTATATTTTACCAGTAATTTTTTTTTTTCCATGTTGATTTTTATATGTTACTCTCAAGTCTTCTTTCTGGTGCCATTGGTTTCTTCTTGGAATTCAGGATGCAGAAGTACAGGGGAAAGAAAGGGAGATACACCATATCATGTAAGCAAAACAGTCCAAAAAGAGATTACTTTCCAAAGAGAAAGTCTTTCCCACAATAGAGGGAGAAATAAATCTTAGTTCGGTTATTACTTAATAATTTTAATTCTACTCATAGGAAGGGCCTTCTATCTGGGAGAAATTTTAAAAAAATATAAAGGGAGTCGTGTTACAGTCCTTAAAATATATTTAATAAAAATCCATTAACTGATATATAAAATAATGAATTTAAAAACAGAGTCATATTTCACCTGTTTATGTCTACGTGAAAAATTGACATTGTGTCCTCATAAAATGGGACAAATGAGTCATGTAATTTAAAGTTTCATAATCAATAACTTAGACAAATTCCACTTCTTTGATGATTTGTGTGACTGTTTTGTGATCAGGTTGAAGTGCACAGAGTTTCAAATCCCTGTAACACTTCTAGATCTGTAATAAACACATGAATTTTGCATTTCGTGTTGTGTAGAAATCAAAACAAATCAATACACGGAATGTCTCTGCTCAAAACAAGCCGGTGAAGAAGATGAAGAGCGCCAAAATTACCAGCCTGCCAGGTACTGCAAAAACTTAGCAGCAGCAGGCTCAAAAACTATCCTTTCATCTGAGATGTACAATTTAGGTGTGTTTGTAAGCCACATTCTTCTCCGTGAAAAAGTTCGGGCTTTGAAATTTTCCAAGCTATAAAATTCATGTGCTCATAGCACAGCATTGTGCATTAATTTGGCCAGGCGTAGCATGAGTAGATTTTAAAGTTTGTGTTTCACTTTCTGTTTTCTTTCACCCTTTCCTATTGTTTATTTATGTTTTGCCTGTTAGTTTATATTTATCCCAATTGAATTCATGGCAGGCAGGCAGGAGAATCATGTGACAGGAGGCCCCTTATGGTGCTGCATCTAACAAGGAGACAGTTTTCTCTTTGTCCTGTTGTGACCTTTTTTGACTACATTGCTTATGCTGGAGGCAATATCCTGAATGCCTCTATTTCTCCCTGTTTAGCAGAGTGCAACTGTGCCCTTTAACTTGGTTTTTGGTGGGAGGAGAAGCTATGGCAGACATTGGAGAAGGGCACGAGGATAAGGGGTAGGAACTCCCTTTAGATGTGATTTTGATAACTAGTCGAGTGTGTCCAACTGTAGAAAATCACTGGGTGACAATCTGTCTACCTGACAGTGGCCACAATGAGGTACAAGGTTTGTGAATGGCTCTACAGATTAGAATAAAGCAAGCTCAAATAAAGTATCTTTTGTTGGGGTGGACTTGGTTTGCTCTGGACAGCTAGGTGACCTCTTTTGATCCTTATGCCTGGACCAAGTGAAAATGAAGCACCAAGTGAAAAGCTGGAATAAAGCTGTTCCGTTAGATAATTAATATAGATGTTTCCAAAAAGTAAGTCTTTATTAAAATCCGCTTGTAAAGGATAGCTTGATTTTGCCTGGGATCCTGTGTTAACTTTACGGACACATCTCTTAAATGCACATGCTTCTCTTTTTTCCCTTCATTTACAATTATATCTTCCACAAATATTACGATTTTTTGTGATTTGTCATTTAAAAATAATTTTATTGGCTGATTTATTCAAGATTTATTTCTCATTCATAAATTCATTTTTTTTCAATCAGCTCATTTCCTGAGGCACAAAAATATGCCTTATATGCTCAAAAGCATCCTGCAGGTCACAAATTTGCTCTGGATTTGTTGAATATGCAGTGTAATCCCAATGAACTTTTACAGGAGATTTAAATATGCACTAAAAAGTCAGACCCACTATAAAGAGTTGACTTGTAAGCAGCACCACTGAATCAGTTCTGTTATTGATTCATTGTTACTGCTGGTATTTGCCTCTCCATTGTATGCTTATTGTCAGCTAGACAAAAGGTTTTACTATTTCAAAATGTGATGAATAATTTTCACATGCTTTCTTGAATGTATCTATCTTTATATATAAAATCTCTCAATGCTTTTTATTTTACAGGTTTTTACTGGCTGGGCATAAAGCTTTTTATTCATTAGTATGTAGAGTTCTTAAAGTAACATTTTGCTTTTAGCTCCTGTATTGTTTTCCAAAAAAGTCATATAAAGTACTTATGAATAAAACAACATATTAGAGTATTTTAAAGGCAAAACAGGCAACTTTTCTCACACTGATGTGTATAAATATATGCATAGATACATATTCACACATCAATATCCCTTTAATGCAGAATATTTTTAAAAACCCTTCTATAAGTGATGTTGTGTGAAGTTGCTGAAATAAATAAGAAGTTCTAAAGAGCATTAAAGTAAATGCAAAGCATTTTCAAGCATTAAATATCCATTTTCACATTTCTTCTCACTTCTCTGTGTGTATGTGTGGCTCTCTTCTGAAACAGGAAGGCTATGGAGTAATAGTTCTGAATCCCAATGAGAACTATATTGAAGTTGAGAAGACAAAAGCCCAAATACAGCTGTCTTCTGATATCTCAGATGAACCTGCAGAAAAGAGAGAAAGAAAAGATAAAATCCAGAAGGAAACAAAGAAGAGACGTGACTTCTATGAAAAATACCGAAATCCACAAAAAGAAAAAGAAACTATGCAGATCTATATTAGAGTAAGTTTATTTTTTTTGGTTTGCCCTTCTTTATTGATGCATACATGTGTTTACTGCCTATATTGGCTAATAAGCAGCATGCTTTGTTGAAAATAAATACATTACTGAGATGACATTCAGGAGTTTATACAGAGTTCCTAGCTCTTTATTCTGTTGGTATTTTTGGTCATTTATTGATCGTGAAGTTTTGGAAGTGTTACAGAAAAATTCCTTCTAATTTCAAAGGGGAACTTCAAATAAACCCCAGAGGAGCTCGCTGGTGTTATCAAGAAAGAAATTATTTAAGAAAGACTTTCTAAAAACCGTTTTATAAACAGAGGTGAGACTTTGTAGTGAGGCTTAGGCAGTATACTAGCTTCATGTGTCATGTATGCACTTATTGTATTATATTGGGGAGGCAGTGGTTACAGCCTGATATTTTTTTATCATCTGCCAAATTTATAATGTATTGTGGAAAATACCAGTGTTCATCTTGTGTGGTAGCAAATTTACCCTGTAATGTATTGTTTTTATATGAGCAGCCATCCACTGTGTTTGAGCTAAACTTTTGAAGGCAGATAAAGAGGGAAACTGGCTAATATGTTAATAAATATTTAAGCTAGAATAATTTGAGAATGGCATGATGAAGAAACTCTGTCCGTTGCCCTTATCTGACTCAGTGAACCTTTGCACTTTGTAATGCTACCAGCATGGGATCATTATAACAGTGCTACCCGAGGATTTCTAATTCTGCAGGGCCACAAACAATATTATTTGCACATTGACACATTCTACTTCATATGCATACTATGAATTATACATTCCAGACTGAGTCATACAATTTCCAAAACCCTTATTATGAAAGTTAGTATTTTCATTCAGCATTTTCAACACATCAGAAACTGCACAGTGAAGGTAAAACAATAAAAAGTATTCCATTCTGATGAGAAACAAAGAAAAATCCAGCACGTTAGAATTGTCTTTAATTTTAATATGCTCCTGTTAATTTTTTTTTAGCATAACATTTTTTGTAGAAGAAATATAACTGTGCGGGCTAGTTAAAGTAGTTGGTAACTTGGATGTGAGATTGTCATTAATACCATAAATATTTACTGTCTTTTGAAAAATACCTAAGTATGGGAAACAAAGGAATGCATATATATATTCAAAGTCACCAACAAGGCTCTGTATTTTCTGTTTGCAGAATTTTGATAAGATGCTATTCTGCCCACTAGCCAAACCCTCCTTATTGAGAGGGGCAACCAGTCTTAACTTAAGGTCCATGAGAATCCAGTGGACAGTGCTGCTGTATTGTCTGAAAAGAAGTCTAGTCAGCATGCAGGTTCAGTGTTCCTTTGTTGAAAGTGAACCTTTTTTTCATAACCTTTTTAGTAATTATACCTTCTCATGACTCTTGCCTGATGGGGCGTGAAATTTGGTTTCAGGAGGCTTGACCTCGAAATACAAAATATATTGTTGCATTCCATTTTCCTTTCTATACAGATCTGTGCCTTAAATATGACTGTTGGTGTTTGCTTTATTTGGTTTTCTTCAAATCAAGGAAAGAAGTAGTGTACGTTTTAGTGAAAGTGTAGTTGGTGGTCTCCTTCCCCAGGCCAATTAATTGAAATTGGGTTTTCTGATGAGCTTGGTGTTGTATTCTGAAATTATTATTTTGGGGATTTTTTTCCTAGTAGACTCCAGTACAGATAGTTTTCTGAAACAGAAAGAAAAACATACTTGCTTTAGTGTATTGCGGGACAAATCAATGTAATTTCCTTGCTTACCCGTTTTTGAAACAAAACTGGACCATCAGTAGGGTTCCTTTTACTCTGTTAGTCAGAATTGCTAAGTGTGTAGGTGGTTGCAAGAGGTGCAATGTCATATTTGCAATTTTCTTGCTTCCAATGCTTGAGTCCATAGGATTGGTCTCTGCCTGCACCCAGGGACTTGCCTCCACAGGCTGCTGTGGATATAGTGTTGGTGGTGGTTTGGGGTGGTTTCAAAGGGCAGTTCAGATACAATTTTACTGTATAGTATAGCTTACATTTGACTCACTAGGCTTTTAAAATAAAACATGCTGTCATTCAACAGAGCTATTTAAGTTTGGTATATGATTTGTAATGATCTCATCAAAGAGTTTTGAAAAACCTGAGCAGGCTTTATGTCAACTTTGCGAAGTAGGAAAAAGTGTGGATAAACTAGACAAAAAATTTGCTCACAGGAAGGCTTTAACTTCATCTAACACTAAAGGAAAAATATGGTTGTGTTAAATATGCTGGAAAAATTATTTCAGGCTATTGAGCAGCAGAAATAAATATCCTCAGTTACATTCTCGTAGGGTTGCTGAGATCTGTTGTGATCTAATAAGGAAATGCTATTTGAGCAAATTAAAGCTCTCTGGTTGATGCTCCCACTTGTGTAGCTAGATTTTCCAAGAACTGGAGAATTAAAACTCTTCCTCAGTAATTATGTGTAAGTATTTTCTTTATTTTCATAGTAAAAAAAAATAGCTGGGATATTCAAGAATATGTAAAAGCT